>SNQJ01S0044315.1:73856-89828 GCA_010110895.2 Picea sitchensis
CAAGTCCTGTAGTTGCACAAATCCTCCATCCGTGGAATTATTTACTTCATATGGTCCTAGCCAATGCATTCTAAATTTAGCAGGATGTTGCAGAAATTTGTTGTCATAGAGGAGAACTAGATCTCCCTCCTTAAAACTCTTCTTCTTTATGTGTCTATCATGTCAGGATTTGTCCCTTTCTTTTTGTACCTCTTGGTGGAATCATGTCATAATCCTGTATTCTTCCATTTCCATTAGTTGACTTATCCTCTCTTGTATTGTGCCTCTTTCTATCATATTTGTAATTGTTGCTACACGCAGATTGGGTACCAAAACTTCCAATGGAACCATTTCTTCTTTTCCATACACCAATCTGAATGGTGTCTTTCCTGTCAACTTCTTGCATGTAGTCAGGTATGCCCATAGTACTGCTTGTATTTTCTAATCCCAATCATATATGTTAACATTGTGGATCTTTGTCAAGGCATTCTCCAAAATCTTGTTAAAATCTTCTACTATCCCATTTTCCTGAGGATGATATGGTGTACTCTTCTGGTGATAGACTTCAAACTCCTCAGTCATAGACTTGATGGTACTATTAATGAAATGGGTGCCTTGGTCACTCATCAAAATACTGGGACATCCAAATCTTGTGATCACCTACTCAAATAAGAAGTGGGTTGTTGTATCTGCGCTGCAATCCTTGACTGGTACTGCTTCTACCCATCTGGTTAAGTATTATGTCCCAATAATGATGTATCTAGCTCTTGACCTTGTTTCTAGTGGATTAATAGGTCCAAAAAAATAAATTGTCCACTTATCAAATACTTGAAGTGTTACTTGTGGTCTTAGGGGCATCTCATCTCTCTTGTTGGTTTTTCCAACCCTCTGACAAACTTCGCAGTTCTGGAAATATTCTTTGACATCTTTATGAATTGTTAGCCACCATAAACTTGCATGCAATACCTTCTCCATGGTAGATTTTCCTGCATAGTGTCCTCCAACTATACCTTCATGAGATTCTACTAAAACCATGGGTCGTTCATGTTCCAATACACACCTTCTCAAGATGTTGTCTACACCCATATTGTATAAATGATTTGCAATGAGTTGATAGTCTGCAGCTATGACTACCATATTTTTCTTCTGCGCAGTACTGAACTCCTTTGGTGCAACTCATGTACTTAAAATTCGATGACATCAACGAAGTACTCATCAACTACCTGTACTGAAAATAACTGTGCATCAGGGAAGTTGTCTTCCAAGTTAATGGGTTCTTATCCATTGGTTACCATTGACAAGTGATTTGATCCTGCATTCAGCTTCCCTAGTTTCACTATTACCTCAAAATCAAGTTCTTGGAATAATAATAGCCATCTACATATACTCCCCCTCAACATTGGTTTGTTGACTAGATATTTGAGGGAAGAATGATATGTGAACATTTTAAAATGATTTCCCAATAAGTAATGTCTGAAATTTTGAAGTGCATATACCATGGCTAGGCCTTCTCTTTCTGTGGTGTTGTAATTCTCTTCAGATTCTGATAACTTCCTACTTGCAAAGGCTATAGGATGATGTAAGTACCCTGCTCCGGGCTGTGCCAGAATTTCTCCAAGTGTTATTGTTGATGCATATACATGGACATGAAATGTATTTTCCCAATCTAGAAACACTAATATAGGTGTTGTCACCATCTTCTCCTTCAACTTATCCAATCACTGCTGACAATACTCGTTCCACTAAAATTTGGTTTCCTTCTTCAACAGCTTTTCCATCGATGCAATAATCTATCCATACCCCTTGATAAAATTTCTTTAGTACCCTATATGTCCCAGTGTGGCTCTTAATTGGTGCACTGACTTTGGTGGTGGTAAGTTCACAATGAAATAAATCTTAGCAGGTTCAACCAGTAAACCCTATTTGCACACTATATGTCCCAACAATATCCCAAACAGTGTGCCAAAAATGCATTTCTTGATGTTTAGTGAGATCTGACATTGCATGGATCTTTCCAACATTAGTCTTAAAACTTCTACTTGATCTTTCAAAAAACTAAAAACAATCCAGTCATCCAAATATATTTCTAATATTTTATGTATGAAATATTTAAAAGAAGCTATGACCACCCTTGAAAATATGGATGGTGCATTCTTCAATACAAAGGGCATAACTATATATTGGTAGGATCCCCATTCTGTAGCAAAGGTAGTATTATGCCTGTCCTCTGGAGCTATTTTGTTCTGATGGTAACCTGAGAGTCCATCGGTGAATGAATATGCTTCCTGGCCTCCCACGTTCTCCAAGACCTCATATGTAAAAGGGGTAGGGAAAATATCATATAAGAAATCATCATTTAATTTCCTCAAATATACACAAATTCGTATCCCCCCTTGGTTCTTTTCCTGGAATACCATGGGACTGATCCATTCAGATTCCTCCATTGTTTCTATGATACCAGCTTCCAACATTCGATCGATTTTTTCTTTCACTTTCTGCTTATACACTGGATTCATCGTGTAAGGTCTATGTCTGACAGGTTTGGTATCTAGTTTCATGGGTATCCTCATCTCACCTATCTCACATGTTATTCCTTTCATCTTTATAAAGGTTGTTGGAAACAAGTCACTGTATTCGCGCAGTAACCCTGTTATCCTTTCTAATGCCTGCTCATCCCAGTAGTCTCCAATGCTTTCCATTTTAGGATTTTCTTCTGTCCCAATGTTGACTTTCTTGACCTTGATAGGTGTAGAAAATTCCTATGACTCCAGAGATGGACCTTCCACCTCTCTTTCTCCTTCAATATTTGTGATCTAAATGTTGCACACATCATCTTCATCTAGTGCTTCATCTGGGACATGATAGCATGAGAGTAAATCTTTGACTGTTTGTTTGTTTTGTTGTTGATATTCTGTTATAATCTCCACCTCATGTTCCTCAAAGAGTATCATTCCTTGTATCAACTTCATAGTTGAATCAATGTTGGGGTTCTCATGCTCAAATGAGAGAGTTACCACAAAATTATGTTGTAATACTGCCCATTCTGTAGTACCCCTGTGCATTTCCTGGTCTATGTATCAGTTCATTAGGATCCCTTCTAATGTATGGATAAAATAGTGAGGCCATTCTTCTAGTGGTGTCAACTTCCATTGTGTTTTGCATTTCTCTAGGTGCTCAATTGGCCTTTCTTGGTTATCATACTTATGCACTTTATTGCTCCCATGTTCTACACCAAATCTAATGCAAAATATCCTTTTACATTGATACAAGTCTTGAATTGTTTCCTTATGCATGCCCCACCATCTAGCAGGTGTGGCCTTGATTGCAATATCCAGGGCTAGCGACCTTTGATTTTCCAAAAATTCTTCCTCATAATTTGTCAATAATTCCTCTAATTCGTTCAACCCATGAAAATTGGGAGGTTCCCTTATCTCTGTACCAACCCACCTTACTACGCAGTCTATTCTTGCACACCTCCTTATGGAGACTTCATGTAGTCTTTGTTTCTAGTTCTCCATACTTGTGTCTAAGTCAGAAGCACACGATGTAATGTTTCTCCAGTTGAGCACCCCATCTGCGGTTGGGTTGACATAATCTGCTTCTCGCACAGTGATTCTATATAACTGATTTATTTCTTCCAAGTCCAAACATTTCATGTCGACAAACCTCTCTCCTTCTGAAGGATTCAATTGGTGAAATCACTCTATAATCGCCTGATTCAAAATTCATTCTCCTTGTCTTCAGTTTGGTTACAGCCTGGTTATCAAGTTCCCAATCCAATCCAAGTAATGTTGGGTAGGATGTTATGCCATATACTCTCTCTATCACTTCAAAATATGACACAATGCGCACTCCATCCAAGTCTATTGTCACACATTTCAGTCTTCCAATTAGTAACACTCTATCTTGATTTGCTAGTTTCAACTGGACAGGTGAATATCCTAATGTGGGTTGCCCCATACACTACCATGTATTTTTAGGTAAGACATTTACTTCATATCTTAAATCAAGTATGATATCTCCCATGTTGAAATCCCCAATGTTGGAATTTAGCCTGAATTCCCTGCTTGTTCTTCTTCTTGTATGGAGATGGTTGACTATCTTCTTCTCTAACTTCCCTTCTACTTATGTGTTGCATCTTTCTAGTAAATTATGTAAGACCTTAACGGATGATGGATCATTCAATAACTTAACACAATATTGCAAAAAATTCTTTATGGTACTTAATTGCTCTAAAGGTTGTCCTTTGCTGGTGTGATCCATTGAAAATGGCATCTCGTACATTGGTGGATCCTGAGTTTGTTGCGCAACTGATGTAGACGCAATGTTCTCCTTGAGAATCTCATGTCTGGCTTCCTTAAATGTTTCCTTTTCCTTCCGCGTGTCAAAATGCTTATGTGGCTCAGTATTCTTGTTTACCCATTGGTGTTGAGATGGATCTTGTTTTCTTGCATCAGCTCCTGTCTTGGCTCCTCCTCAAGTGACTATGTTGATGTTTTTTCCATCATCCCTGGCTTGTGCAGAAATCCACTGGACATTCTGATTTTCCTGGTTCCTTTTTTCCTGTATTTTTCACAAGAGTGTTGGGCAGTCTTTTGTGCCATTGTTTGTTGCGCGACAATACATACATGTCGCAGGTGGAAGTGGAAAATATATTTCATAATGTCCAGGTTGTTGACATTTGTGGCATATTAATGGACCTCTGCCTCGTCCAAATCCTCCTCTACCTCGGCCTCCACCTCTTAATACACCTATGTCTCCTCGCGATGCATTGTATTGGGGTCCCTGGTTATACTGCGTGGGATTATACTGTGGTTGCACATTGTTGTATTGCAGATGCGCAGGGTTGAATGGTGGTGGCACATTGTTGAACTACAGGGAAAATTTCCCTCTCATCATCTCTGCTTGCACCTTGTATGTGTCTGAATTTCTTTCTCTCATCAATTCCATCGTTCTACAGTCCTTATAATCATGACCCACTGATTTGAAAAAATTGCAATACAAACTTTTTGGCACAGTATTATACTTGTGCATCATTGGACAATGATATGGATCATGCCCATGTGTCTTAAAAATATCACACCATAGTCCTCCTGTTGGCAAAGGGTTTGGAATCCCTGCTGCCAAGTGCTGCACAAAAGTTGGAAATTCATTCTTATGATGCCCTTCTGTCCTGCATAGCGTACACCAAACAACTTCTCTCTTCTCTTTCCCCTTGTTTTGGTTCAATTGAAACATCATATTTTTCAGATCCTCCTTCAGCTCCTCTATTGTTGGATCTGTTTGTTGATAATGGTTTTCTTCCAGCTACGAGGCTGCTTGCAGGGCCTCTGCGTGAGTTTGGAACTTTTGTTATCTCAAAGGATACCTCAAGTGTGGTAATAGTAGGTTCACAAACAACTTCCTATGTTGCATGTCAGTAATAGAATACTTCAACTTACCTTTCAGACATTTGAACCTTTGATCAACTTCCCAGACAAACTCACTTGGTTTATGCTTGATTTCAATCATTTCATTCATGTACTAGTCTTATGATCTTGGTTTCTGAAATTCATTTACCAGTAGCTTMTTTACCTCTATGACAGTCTTAGGTGCTCCTTGTGGATTATTTACATCAAGGCTCATGTACCAGTCCAACRCACGATCTCTAAGTGTTATAGGTAACTGAGTGAATTTTGTATCTTYGTCTGTGATCTGCTTTTCTTCCTAGATATTTTCACATATAAATAGATTMTTTTCAGGGTCCTCTGATGCCTCACCCAAAAACTCTAGTAATATGATGGTGGAATCTAGTCCTTCCATTTTGAACTGTGTTGAACTACTGACTCTGCATGGTGTAGATAATTGATTATTGCTTCCTGAACTTGTTTCCCTAGTTGGTTTTCCTTTATTGGACCCCTAAATTGTTTCTCCTCTTCCACCAAAATTCGGTTGTCTAAATGTTGGTGTTCTTTCAAGTGTATTAGTCGCACATGGGGTTGTAGGTTCCACATTAACTGTGATCTGGATTGGAGTTATGCCTTATGTTCCTGACCCTAGACCTCTTGTTTTCCTTTCATATGGTGCGTGCAAGATTTCCTCAATCTGCTCCACATCCCAAAGATCCTCTACCTCTTCTTCATCGCTCACCAAGCCCTCTCTGTTGACTATGGACCTCTTTTTGTTATTTATCTTATATTGGTAAGGTATTTTGTTGCACGTCTTTCCAGCTTTTTCCATTATCTTCTTTATCTGGTCCTCTTCCATCATGATTGGTTCCATGGCCTCCTTCTGCTTCCCTTTATCCATCTCCCTGTCCATATATCAAACTCATATTAGTGCTTCCCCCCCTTCCCCCATGCGCACAGGGAAGTTTAGTTGTATGATTCCATGGTCATCACACCTTTGTCGTACAATAAAATATCGATAGAAGTATAAAGTGATCTGATTTACGTACCTCTAGGTCCTTTCAGAAATTCTTTCTCTGTAGCAGTGTAGGACTTTGCAGTATCAACCGCAAACTCAGTGATAAACCCTGCAATAATATTGTATAACCAAAAATATACCATGCATGATAATATAATACAAGAGTTTGATTGGTATCATTGGGTTAGCATTGGTCTGACCACAACAAACTGTCAAGCCAATTCTTGAAACCAATAAACCAAATCTGTTCATTTATGCCTATCGATGAATAACAAGAAGAGGAGTTTTATCATTGTTTCTAGTGAATTGCAAAGAACAAAATCAAATTTTTAATTCCACATAGTATCCATGTTGACTCAAATGAGCAAGCCATGGGCCTACCATATACTGATCATATTAGTATCATATCTATTGAATCCATGACCTTGAAAATTTGTGAGCACTTTAAGGTGGAAGGAGACCCAATATGGGTAAATCACTAAAAAAAGAAACATTGGAAGAGTTAAGGGGCTTCAATGTGCAGATCCAAGAGGAGAATCAACAGTTGAAGGAGAGGATAGTAGAGCTAGAAAAGGATCTTAATACTTCTACAAAAAAAATTCCTTTGTTAAGGAACACTTTGTCAAATGCAAAGACACTCTCACCACTATTATGGAAAATTGGAACAAGAGAAAAGTTCAACTCTTGCCATTAAAAGAGAAATTAATTCAACTAGATGATTGGAAAGAGTAGAGGCTCTCTCAAATGATCAGTCAGTTGTATAAATAATTATAAGCGGAGGAAGCATTGTCCAATCTATAGGTAGTTTTCCAAGAGACCAAGGAAGCACAAGCACCTCCCATTTCTATTGCAAAATCCAACACCATGATCAATACTAGCATGGGAAGCTCACCTTCCAAAGACCTTTCTCAATATGTTTTGAAAAGGCCCTTTGGTGATTTTGAAAATCATACCAAAGGCATCAGTTTCAAATTCATGAGACAAATGAGCTATGATGGTCATGGGATAAGAAAGAGAATCCAAGGGATCGTAAACCCCATTGTAGGTCAAGCATGGAGGCCTAGGATTTAGTGGACAAGAGGGAGTGAGTGGAAGTAGCTCATCTCTCAAAAAATTGGCTCAATATGAGACCACCAAGATAATCTTTGTCAAGGAAAGAGGAATCAAAGAAGGCAACAGAAATAGGACTGGACAATGAACCTTTACTCCAGCATGCTTGTAGCAACTTGAATGAGGGCAACAAAGGGATGATTCCACCATCCAAAAGTGCATTCACACTTGGAGGACCAAGCAAACAAGCCAGCAAGCACAATAACAAACCAAAAAGGCATGGTAAAGCATCACTTATTTGTTTTTGTTGCAAGAAAAGCCACAAGATTGATGAATGTTGGCAATATAGTGCATGTTCCTTTCGTGGTCTAAGAGGACACCAAGTGACTACCTGCTAGAAGAAGCAAGCCATCAACAAAAAGGAGAACATAAACTAGAAGATAATGCCAAACAAACCATGTAGTAGCAATAATTTTTTCCAACACTACAAGTTGAGTGGACATTGGGAAGAGAAGTTTTGGAGTCTTCATCTAGAATTTCATCCCAAGAACCACACAACCCAAAAAAAAATTTAGAGACTCAAGCTTAAGGGGAAGGAAGAAGGAGCAGCAAATTCCCAACGACCTATAGTAGCAAAAGATGCCATCGCCACCAACAAGATTGATAGTAGGGTTATGCCAACATCAGAGGCAACGTATATTCAGCGATTATCACCAATATTGTGGTGGAGGCATCCCTTCTTTGGATATGCTCAAGATTGATGCAGAGAGAAATCTCCATTAAAGCCAAGGAAGCAACATTGGTATGTGGTAGTAAGGGAGGTAAGCACACCACTGCAAAAGAAGAAGACAAAGAGTGAGTTTAAGATTTTACGACTAAAAGCCTCCAAATGGGAAAGTGTGATCCAAAATGAATCCAAAATAACTCCTTATCCAAACTTCGTAAAACAAATTCAATTTTAGCAAAGTATGAATTAAATGATCCAAAAGCAAAAAGCCATAAGAAGAGGAAACTTATCATCTTGATTATTGGCCTTCCAAGATAGCTCTATATCATAGGACCTTGCTTGATACAAGCACAACCAAGAAAAATGGAAAAGAAAGATGAAGCTCACTAAGAAGAAGGGCAATACCAAAATGAGGACTCAAAGAGAAGCAATATATGCTCAAATATTGGAGGACAAAGGACATGTTAAGCATTTCCACAAATAATACACAATTCTTTGTGAGAGTGTATAGTTCATCTTTGTAACAAATTCTTAAGCAAGAATAAGAACCCATTGAATGTTGTAGGACTTTCTAGAAATAAATTGTGTATAAGTTTTGAAACGGTCCAAGTTTCCAGTGGACACTACACCTACCATTGGGGACAAAAGAAGTTAAAAGGTAAGAAAAAAGTGTACTATTCAGCATATTCTTTATTCTTTTTTTTACCTTTTAGTTTCTTTTGTCCCTAATGATGGGTAGAGTGTCCACTGGAAACATGGATGTTTCAAAACTTCTACAAGTCCTACAGCATTCATGAATAACTGTGAAATCATACACAGTACTCAAACCCATTGAATGCTGGTTTTCCCTGGTTTCCAGAGTAAAATTTGTTGCCTATGGTGCAATTAATTAGTGTGTGATTGATTATTCGTTGTGTGTTTGGTTCCTCCCATTCATTTTGTGTGTATTGCTCTGAGTACACGCGTTTGGATCGATTCCATCTTTAGTATTTGAGTTTATGTTTGAGAAGCTACAGCGGTAAGTTCAATTGGTCTGTTCACCGGATAATTTGGAACTCTAACTATTGGTTTTTCTTGATCACTGTTGTGGTGTGGGTAATCTTTCTGTAACCATATGAACGTATAGCAATCATTTTCCYGCTCTGTTTGTTGGGTTAATTAGTTCACTGGAATGCTGCATATTACAGATTTACACACCCAATTCACTGGAATGCTGTTTTCTGGGATCGTTGGTATATGGTTTCGGCACTACTACCAGTTTGTTTGATTGTTGGCATGCAATGGCCTCATTCCAATGCGTTTGACACCCTTTAATCAGATTGTTGGGCAGATTTAAACTACAGGCTACATCCCAGTTTACAACGCATCTTGAGTATAAAACGTGAGACATTTCCCTTGTTCTGTGCAAGCTCAAATACATCAATAAGCATGGTTTGGGCATTGTATAGATAACCAATCGACCAATCTTCAATTGCTGGGTTGAAATAGACCCTTCAATGTTTTGTGAGACAAATACTACAGCCATCTACAGCCATACATTTGTGCCCTCAAGCCCGTGAACATTGGTGATTGCTTACAGCCAATGTTCGCCTCTTTTCTGGCATCACATATCCAGCATACAGTCAACCAAGATGCCCTTCAAACCTGTACAATTTGACTGTCCCTTACAACAAGGTCTATATGTATTTGTATTCTTCTTCTTATATATATATATGGATGATGTTCTTGTTTTAATTCTTAATTAGAGTGATCTATTTATCTTCTACATTTAGTGTAATGACTTATACGATCACTATACTTCCCTTTGCTCTACACATCATATATCATATATGCCTCCAGTGATATCCAACCCCTTGGAGGGTTGAAAACATAAGTATAACTATATACTAACCTTGTTGGACATCTTTGTAAACCATAGATATTAAAATAAATCTAACAATGCTTAAATAGTTTTCAATATAGCTTGATATACTTTCAAATGTGAAATTTTACTTCATGTTTAGAAATCCAAAAATCACATTTTGTTTAAATATGAGAAACTTTACAATGCGTTTTCATGCACTACCAATATCTCATTCATGGTTGGTATTTCAATACAAATTCATGTGTAAGTGGAAAATTGTTCTTTAAATTCGAGTGTTTACATACACCAATGTTTGGAGTACTAAGGCAGGCTTCCCTTCATGATGAGTTGTGTTCTACTAGAACACTTTTAAATTGTGCTTTCTCTTGCCTTCACATGTGTATACTAGGATTGGGTCATCACAAGCCCCACCACAAGGTTGGCCAACAAGAGCGACAGTTGATGGACCATTAATGGAGCTAGCCACATTGTCTCACAAGCTTGGCCAGCAAGAGCGAGAATGGATGGACCATTAATGGAACTAGCCACATAGTTATCATGAGGACTCCCATCCTTTGGCCAACAAGAGTGAGAGTGGGTAGACCATTAACGGAGCTAGCCACATAGCCATCATGAGGACTCCCATCTTTTGCTTAATGACAAGGTGTCATGTGCTCCTCAACCATTTCTAAGGGACCCAACGAGGAGGAAAATTAAGATGACAGCAAGGTCATTAATAGTTGATGAACTACCTCCACTATCTAGTTAGCCCACGGTAAAGTGATAACTCAATCCCTATTCTTGGCATGTTTGCATGAATTATTATGATAATGTTCCCTTTATATACAGCGCTCGAAGCAGTGATTATTGTTTTGATTGTGCTATTGGAAAGATTACCTCAATATTATAAAACTAGAAGATAATTTTCATACATTTAAAAGAAAAAATTAAAAGATTAAAAAAATATTTATTTTTTACACATTTAAAAAAACTAAAAAATTAAGAAGTTATTTACTTTATTTCATTAAAAATTAAAATTAAAATTAAAAAATAAATATAAATAATTAAGAAACTATTTACCTTTTATCCATTTTTTTTAATCGTTATATTTATGATTTTGCTTTAACAAAGAGATGAACACATGGTTAAATATTACCTTAATCTTTTTAACTCTACCGAATATAATGTAAACATTACTTAATATATAAAATTAGAAGAGAACTTTCACAAATTTTAAAAAAAATAAAGGAATAAGAAGCTATTTAAATTACTTAATATATAAAATTAGAAGAGAACTTTCACAAATTTAAAAAATAAAATAAAAGAATAAGAAGCTATTTACTTTTTATTAATGAAATTTTGTAAAATTTTAGGGAAATTGTAAGATATTTCATACATAGAGGGAATTGGAAGCAATCTGTACATATTGTTATATTATAAGAAATAGTGAATTAAATCTAATTTAGGTAGTTAGGAGGATAGGTTATTATCTACAAATATTGGACATTTAGCTTATTTTGTGCCTGCACATGCCCAATTCAAACCCCCTAAATGAACTGTACTAATTAACCACAAGAATTTTTCAAACATTTTTAAACAAACCCAAAGGGTTAGCTCAAAAAGCTACCACCAATATTAGATATTTAACATGTTCCATGCCCACTAATGCTTAATTCAAACCCCCTAAATTGATTCATTAAAAATTACAAATATGAAAAAGTATCCATTAAATTTTTTAAAAAATTTAAGATAAAAAAATAATTTAAAAACTATTAAAAAAACAAAATACATAATATAAAAAAAAACATCTTAATGACCTTTTCGTGTAAAGATATATTTGCATACAAGGCGTTGTTGATAAATACACATCAATCAAAGAAGAAAATGAAATGTTCTAAAGTAAGAAAATATTATATTTATCATATAGGACAAGTATTCATAAAAACTCATTGAAAAAACATCTTAATGACCTTTTCGTGTAAAGATATATTTGCATACAAGGCGTTGTTGATAAATACACATCAATCAAAGAAGAAAATGAAATGTTCTAAAGTAAGAAAATATTATATTTATCATATAGGACAAGTATTCATAAAAACTCATCAATGAGAGAAGGAAACGAAGTCATAGGCTATAAATAATTACAAGTCAAGAATGATTAATTGAAAGACAAAAAGTCACTTGGATTGTACATAAATGCATCCTTGTTTAAAAGTTACAAGTGATACTTATATATATATATATTAAATTACATTATGTCATTTTGGTATAGAATGATTTTTTTATTATTTTCATATATATATAATTTGAAAATGGTTTTTAAGGTATGAGGTTATAATAAAGTTCAAAGTTGTTATAATAATATATTTATTTTGAATTTTATATACTATTTGTGAAATTAAAAGTTGAATAAGGTGAATAATACTCTATTATACAATTATATGGTACTCAATTGATATATGTGTATTTTAAGAACCACACAATTTTGTTATTGATTAATAAATATACTATTATATATTTATTGATCAATAACAAAATTGTTATTATTCGAAACATGTATTTTATATAAAAATAATAATTGTTATTATTTATATGTTATGGTTTGAATCCTCTAAGTAAACTGTATTAATCTATATTAATAAATTTATTAAAATATTATTTATGAAATATTATCTATAAATATAAAGAAATAAATGAAAAAACTCTATCTTTCAAAAATCCTTTACATATTATAATAATAAATATAATACTTCTATTACAATCTTAAAAAATAAATAAAATGATAACAATCAACTCAACAATTATAAATAATGTACCATCTTAGATATGTTCGCAACAATTATTTCACTCATTGTAGGTCTAATAGAAATCAATGTAACCATGACAATTTATGACAATGTGTTACCACTTATAAGGCAACCCTCCACATTTTAGATTTGTATTCAATAAATTAAGAGATATGAGTCATCATCTAAGGTTCTAAACGCAAGTTCGGATTTTATACAGAGGGTGGGAGGGGGGGCTTTATTAGAGGAAATTATATTATAATTTCCTCTAATAAAGTCCCCCCTCCCACATTTTAGATTTTTATTCAATAAATTAAGAGATATGAGTCATCATCTAAGGTTCTAAACGCAAGTTCAGATTTTATACATTAAGACAGTGATTAAGACAAGTATAAAATAATGCATCATATAAGGGTATATATCCCTTTACAAGGCAACCACACAAGTGGACAAAGTTTTTCTGTAAGTTGTTTTACTAGTAAAAAGTATAAAAAAGAATTGTCATAACAATTATTTTTGACCTTTCTAGGTCTAACATAGATCAATGTAGCAATAATTCTATTTATAAATACTTATAACGAAATCTTACAAAATTCGAATTCAATCATTTTTTTAATTATTTTAAAGTTTTTCTCCTATACATTTATACATTTGTGGGAGATAACATTCGTCATCTAAGGTAGTGTTACACTTATTGTGATATTATTGAAATTAACGTGATAATATCACCAAAATCCACATTAACAATAATATCGTCGATAATTATCGTGATAATTTGAACTTTTGAATTTATCATGATAATTAAAGAAATTATCATGAGACGATCGAATTTATCGTCCTGCTCTTTTTTTGTCCTATTTAAGTCGATATTTTGAGTTTTAAAACATCATTTTGCAAACAGTGCTAGGGGGATTGAGCTCTCTGAGGATATTGTGACCATTTTCCATCAACCAAACAAGGGGAAATCTATTGTTTTTATTGCCATCAACTAATCATTTTTGGAGTAGGGATCTACTCCAATCTACCAGATCCATATTTTCAGGTATGCAAAAAAAATCATGCCTTCATTTTCTTTGTTTTTCAAGATTTATGATGCAGGAGCATCGTCAGCAAGCACATGTAGAGAGACAACTCAACACCTCAACGCACCTTTAAATCAATTCAGAAACTTAACGTTGGTGTTTCCAGCAAATCTTTTTTTTTTGTAACTGATTGGAAACTAAAGAAGATCAAACGCTTGGGAACTGAATGATCACAAGTGATCTGAGAGTTTCACTCCTAGACTTTAATGTAACAGAACTTGCGTAGTAGTTAGTTTTTTTTTCTTTTCGAGAAGACGAGTAGTCGGAGGGAACCCTAGGAACCCTCTAAGATAAATTGTATGCCTGAATGAGGCTACTGCAAATTAGTAGGAGATTGTTGTGATTTAGTTGTTGCTGAATTTTTAGTTTGTGTTTATCATAGTTGTAGCCATTTACATTTGAATGAATATAACATAGGAAAATTGATCCAATGCATGGTGTTGCTACTGTTACAGTTCCCTGTTATTTTCTATTTCCATGAATGAATGAGTTGTGCTATTGAGTATATGAAATTGTGAAGTATTTGGATACGTTTCAATTGTTTTCTTCATTGGGCTCATGCAAGGTGCGCATACAGTCTGCAAGGAGTGTGTTGACAAAGTCTGTTTTGAATCAGAAGCTCAAAAGAGATAGCGTGAAACTTCCATTTGCAAGGAGTGCAAACAGACTGTTGCAAGGTGTGCACAGTTGCCCATAAGAAGCTAAGTCTTTCATAGAAATATATTGCAAGGAGTGCACAGATTGGAAGTTCGACTAAGTGTCAGAGTAAGCCCTCTGAGGAGTCAAAGGGTCAGAGAGATAAAGCTCAAGAGAGATAGTGGGGAGAAATATTCAAAGGGAGTGAAGCTCTGAAGATTTCACAAGTCATCGGCTAAGATCCGTCCAAGAGGGAGTGGGATCGTTTCAGATCGTTGGATCTGGGAAAAGTGCATGAGCTTTAAGTCTCTGCATGCACATAGGAGCGAGGATTCGTCGAAGTCCTGAAAAAGACATGGATCATCCATCATCCAGGGGGACAAGTAGCGCAAGATCCACAACTTCGAAGCGAAAGCATTTCGAAAGTTTTGTGGACAAGGGGGAAGTGAAATCGTCGAAGAGTTGAACGCCGAAGTAGATCCAAGTTGTCGGTTGCTAGGAGGCATGTGTCGCAGATCTGAGACTTCAGGGAAAGTCACTTCGAAGGAATTCAAGAGTGGAGTGTTACAAAATCCCGAAGTCCCAAAGGTCGGAGTAGATCCTGACCGTTGGTCGCCAGGAGGTATGTGTCAACAGATTGGATACTTTGAGTGAAAACACTCAGAAGGTGAGTGTGCGGGAGTTGAAACTCCCAAAGCCCAAAGAGCCGAAGTGCTTCACAATCGTCAATCTAAGGGAAAAATGTGTCGACATATCATCGACTTTGGGTGGAAACACTCTGGGAGAAAGCGAGTGTGCAGGAGTCGAACCTCCTGAAGCCCGAATAGCCAAAGTGAATCGTAACCGTCAGATTCAAAAGGACACGTGGCAAATATTCATGGACTTCGGGTTAAAACACTCCAGGGGAAAGCGAGTATGTAGGAGCTGGAACTCCCGAAGCCCGAAGAGTCGAAGTGAAATTCAGTCGTCGATCTGTGAGGGACACGTGTCGACAGATCGTCGACTTCGGGTGGAATTATTGTGGAGAAGCAAGAGCAGAGAGTTTGAAACTCTCGAAGCCCGAAGGGCCGAAATCAATCGTAGCCATCGATTTGAAAGGAGGGAATGCGTCGATAGATCGTGGAGATCTAGGGGTGTGTGCAAAAGGAAGAAAAGGGTCGATGACTGATAGTTGACCAAGGCAAAAAGAGGACAGATCCCAGTCGTTGATCAAGAAGTAACGCTCGAGACCACAAGATTGACAGTCGTGCTTAATAGTGGGGACAGAAAGTGATCGGGTTTTAAAAATCTTAAAGAAGGCCACAATCGAAACCACGGTATTTCCAAAGGGATACATGGAAGTTGATAGTGAATTGTGGGGAGAAGATCGGTGTGGTACCTGTTATCCCCGATATCTAGGGATAACTAGGAGATCATGTCTCGAGGCCCACATGGTCCTAGACATGGAGTACCGAGAGCAGGAGC
>SNQJ01S0044315.1:89878-117211 GCA_010110895.2 Picea sitchensis
TTTAAGACAAATGAAGGGTTGTATGAATGGCTTGTTATGCCATTTGGCTTAAAAAATGCCCCAAGTACTTTTATGACACTGATGAATGAAGTATTGAAGGATTTCATTGGTAAGTTTGTGATTGTGTATCTGGATGATATATTGTTCTTTAGAAAAACTAAAGAAGAGAATTTGTGACATATGACATTAGTGATGAAGAGACTACAACAGGAGAAGTTGTTGATAAATCTGAAGAAGTCCTCTTTTATGAAGACAAAACTCATTTACTTGGGTTTTGTGATCTTTTCAAATGAATTGAAGATGAATCTAGAGAAGGTGAAAGCAATCAAAGAAGGATTATACAATTATATGGTACTCAATTGATATGTGTATTTTTAGGAACCACACAATTTTGTTATTGATTAATAAATATACTAGTATATATTTATTGATCAATAACAAAATCGTTATTATTCGAAACATGTATTTTATATAAAAAAAAAAATAATTGTTATTATTTATATGTTATGGTTTGAATCCTCTACGTAAATTGTACTAATCTATATTAATAAATTTATTAAAATATTATTTATGAAATATTATCTACAAATATAAAGAAATAAATATCCTTTGAGTTTGCTCATAAAGTTTTCTTTGAAAAAACTCTATCTTTCAAAAACCCTTTACATATTATAATAATAAATATAATACTTCTATTACAATCTTAAAAAATAAATAAAATGATAACAATCAACTCAACAATTATAAATAATGTACCATTTTAGATATGTTCGCAACAATTATTTCACTCATTGTAGGTCTAATAGAAATCAATGTAACCATGACAATTTATGACAATGTGCTACCACTTGTAAGGCAACCCTCCACATTTTAGATTTGTATTCAATAAATTAAGAGATATGAGTCATCATCTAAGGTTCTAAACGCAAGTTCGGATTTTATACATTAAGAGAGTAATTAAGTCAAGTATAAAATAATGCATCATATAAGGGTATTTATCCCTTTACAAGGCAACCACACAAGTGGACAAAGTTTTTCTGCAAGTTGTTTTACTAGTAAAAAGTATAAAAAAGAATTGTCATAACAATTGTTTTCGACCATTCTAGGTCTAACATAAATCAATGTAGCAATGATTCTATTTATAAATACTTAAAACGAAATCTTACAAAATTTTAATTCAATCATTTTTTTAATTATTTTGAAGTTTTTCCCCATACATTTATACATTTCTGGGAGAGAACATTCGTCATCTAAGGTAGTGTTACACTTATTGTGATATTATTGAAATTAACGTGATAATATCACCAAAATCCACATTGACAATAATATCGTCGATAATTATATATCGTCGATAATTATCGTGATAATTTGAACTTTTGAATTTATCATGATAATTAAGAAAATTATTATGAGACGATCGAATTTATTGTCCTGCTCTTTTTTCATCCTATTTAAGTCGGGATTTTGTGTTTTAAAACATCATTTTGCAAACAGTGCTAGGGGGATTGAGCTCTTTGAGGATATTGTGACCATTTTCCATCAACCAAACAAGGGGAAATCTATTGTTTTCATTGCCATCAACTAATCATTTTTGGAGTAGGGATCTACTCCAATCTACCATATCCATATTTTCAGGTATGCAAAAAAAATCATGCCTTCATTTTCTTTGTTTTTCAAGATTTATGATGCAAGAGCATTGTCAGCAAGCACATGTAGAGAGACAACTCAGCGCCTTAGCGCACCTTTGAATCAATTCAGAAACTTAACGTTGGTGTTTCCAGCAAATCTTTTTTTTTTGAACTGATTGGAAACTGAAGAAGATCAAACGCTTGGGAACTGAATGATCACAAGTGATCCGAGAGTTTCACTCCTAGACTTTAATGTAACGGAACTTGCGTAGTAGTTAGTTTCTTTTTTTCTTTTTGAGAAGACGAGTAGTCAGAGGGAACCCTAGGAACCCTCTAAGATAAATTGTATGCCCGAATGAGCCTACTGCAAATTAGTAGGAGATTGTTGTGATTTAGTTGTTGCTGAATTTTTAGTTTTTGTTTATCATAGTTGTAGCCATTTACATTTGAATGAATATAACATAGGAAAATTGATCCAATGCATGGTGTTTCTACTGTTACAGTTCCCTGTTATTTTCTATTTCCATGAATGAATGAGTTATGCTATTGAGTATATGAAATTGTGAAGTATTTGGATACGTTTAAATTGTTTTCTTCATTGGGCTCATGCAAGGTGCACATACAGCCTACAAGGAGTGCATTGACAGAGTCTGTTTTGACTCAAAAGCTCAGAAGAGATAGTGTGAAACTTCCATTTGCAAGGAGTGCAAACAGATTGTTGCAAGGTGTGCACAGTCGCTCGCAAGAAACTTAGTCTTTCATAGAAATATGTTGCAAGGAGTGCACAGATTGGAAGTTCGACTAAGTGTCGGAGTAAGCCCTCTGAGGAGTCAAAGGGTCAGAGAGATAAATCTTAGGAGATATAGTGGGGAGAAATATTCAAAGGGAGTGAAGCTCTGAATATTTCACAAGTCATCGGCTAAGATCCGTCAAGGAGGGAGCAGGATCATTTCAAATCGTTGGATCTGGGAAAAACGCATGAGCTTTAAGTCTCTGTGTGCACATAGGAGTGAGGATTCGTCGAAGTCCTTAAAAAGACATGGATCATCCATCATCTAGGGGGAGAAGTGGTGCAAGATCCACAACTCCGAAGTGAAAGCATTTCGGAAGTTGTGTGGACGAGGGGGAAGTGAAATCGTCGAAGAGTCGAACGCCAAAGTAGATCCAGGTTGGCGGTTTCCAGGAGGCATGTGTCGACAGATATGATACTTCAGGGAAGGTCACTTCAAAGGAATTCAAGAGTGGAGTGTTACAAAATCCCAAAGTCCCGAAGGCCGAAGTAGATCCTGATTGTTGGTCGCCAGGAGGTATGTGTCAACAGATTGGAGACTTCGGGTGAAAACACTCAGAAGGTGAGTGTGCGGGAGTTGAAACTCCCAAAGCCCGAAGAGCCGAAGTTCTTCACAGACGTCGATCTAAGGGACAAATGTGTCGACAGATCGTCGACTTCGGGTGGAAACACTTTGGGAGAAAGCGAGTGTGCAAGAGTCGAACCTCCCAAACCCCGAATAGCCAAAGTGAATCGTAACCGTCATATTCAGAAGGACACGTGACAGAGATTCATGGACCTCGGGTGAAAACACTCTAGGGGAAAGCGAGTATGTAGGAGCTGGAACTCCCAAAGGCCGAAGAGTCGAAGTGAAATTCAAGCGTCGATCTGTGAGGGACACGCATCAATAGATCGTCGACTTCGGGTGGAATTATTGTGGAGGAAGAAAGAGCAGAGAGTTTGAAACTCTCGAAGCCCGAAGGGACGAAATCAATCGTAGCCATCGATTTGAAAGGAGGGCACGCGTCGATAGATCGTGGAGATCTGGGAGTGTGCGCGAAAGGAAGAAAAGGGTCGTTGACTGATAGTTGACCAAGGCATAAAGAGGACAGATCGCAGTCGTTGATCAAGAAGTAACGCTCGAGACCACAAGATCGACTGTCGTGCTTAATAGTGGGGATAGAAAGTGATCGGGTTTTAAAAATCTTAGAGCGGACCACAATCGAAACCACGGTATTTCCAAAGGGATACATGGCAATTGATAGTGAATTGTGGGGAGAAAATCGGTGTGGTACCAAACCACTCTACGTCGCCCCACAATTGTGTGACTACGTGAGTACATAGCCCGAGGTCACATATGGGAAAGGGCTAATGGAAGAGGAGCTAGCACCTGAAACTTGATAGTTCAGCAGCGCGAAGGAAGAGGTTGTGGGTGTCATAGAACCTGCACAAAAAGACTGAGAGGGCCTGTGTTTAATCACAAGTGAGACCATTAAGGTTTCAGAGAGCCGATTTGGCTCGGAGAATAAAAAATCCTTGACCAGGAGGTCGTGCAGCCCCAAGGGAGAGTAGTGGGTTTGCATCAGGTGGTATCAGATTCTAAAATTTTTTTCGAGTAGCAAAAGAGAGCTCGAAGTTGTACTTTGTGTGTGAGAGACAGTCAGCATAATGCTATCAAGGAGACGTGTGGAGCCTCCTATAGCCAATCACGTTGTACAAAGAGAAATGAGAGATCTTTATGCAAGATTAGAGGCGATGGAAGCAGTGCAGAGGAGAGAACCTGATGTTGGGGACATCAGTGAGGCGGAAAGTGAAGAAATAAAATTTGAGGAAGTTGCAGGGGAAAATGTTGTTGAAGAACGCTTACTGAGAGCAGTTGTTAAATTGGGAGCTAGAGCCAAGATAGACATCCCAATGTATGAAGGCAATTTGGATGTTGAAGAGCTATTGGATTGGATAAGATCCATGGACAAATATTTCAACTATGAAGATGTCGATGAGGAGAAGAAAGTGAGACATGTTGTCACCAGGATAAAAGGACATGCAGCATTGTGGTGGGATGAACTACAGGCTGAGAAGAGAAGCAAAGGAAAACAGAAGATAAAGAATTGGGATAGAATGGTAGCCAAGATGAAAGATAAATTCATACCCAAAGATTATCAAATAAATCGGTTCAAGAAGTTGCAGAACCTAAGACAGAAGAGTATGATAGTGAAAGAGTACACATAGGATTTCTACAAGCTTAATATCAGAATTGGACAAAGAGAGAAAGATGAAGAAATGGTTTCCATATATATAAATGGCTTGAGATATGAAATCCAGGATGAGATTAGCATGATGTTAGTAAGGACAGTAGAGGATGCTTATCAGATTGCATTGAAAGCAAAGGAGAATTTGGCCAGAAAACAAAGCCAGTGAGGTAGAGGTAGAAGCCCGAACAAAGGCAAGGGAGTTTCTCATGACAAGGCACATAAAACCAAAGACAAGACTGAGAAACCACATAGTCACTCAGAAAGAGGAGGAAGTTCTCGAGGGAGACAAAGTGGTGGAAGAAGTTCTTCTAGAGGAAGAGGAAGAAGTAGAGGAGGAGAAATAAGATGTTATGCATGTGGAAAGACAGGACATGTGTCTTGGGAATGTCCCGAAAAAATGAAAGAAGGAGGTGAAGCTCACATTTTAGAAGCTCAGAATCTAAACGTTGAAGAAGAGGAAGCAAAAGATGGAATATCTATGATGCTAAGGAAGGTTCTCTTGAAGCCAGAACCAGAAGTTGAAAAACCAGTGCAGAGGAACAGTTTATTCAGGACAGCTTTCAAGATTAAAGACAGAGTATGCAAGGTGATAATTGACAGTGGGAGCATTGATAACTTAGTATCCACAGAGATGGTGGAGAAATTGGAGTTGGAGACAACTGCACATCCGAAGTCGTATAAAGTCTCATGGTTGCAGAAAGGACACCAGGTAATGGTCAGTAAACAATGCCTTGTTGAATTTAAAATAGGAGGATATAGAGATGAAATTATGTGTGATGTGATTCCCATGGTGTATGTCATGTTTTATTGGGAAGACCATGGCAGTTTGACAGAAATGTCATTCGTGATGGGATAAAAAATACGTATACTTTGGAAAAGAATGGTAGAACACACATGTTGTTTCCAATAGAGGATAAGAAAGTAAAGGAAGAATCCAACACAAGCATACTTCTCATGAGTGGGAAGGAACTCCTGAGTGAATTCAAGAAGGAACAAGAGATGCAGTTTGTTGTGGTGAGGAAACCCATATTTTTCCTTACAATTACTTCGATGAATGATTTACCTAAATAATTTCAGGAGTTGTTGGACAATTTTGCTGACATAGTAGTGGATGAGTTTCCTAACTCATTGCCACCCATCAGAAGTATCATCCATCATATTGATTTGATACCAGGAGCAAGTCTGTCGAACAAAGCAACATACATATTGACACCTCAAGAGAATGAGGAGGTAAGGAAACAAGTCCAGGAAATATTAGACAAGGGTTTGGTCAGAGAAATCTTGAGTCCATGCGCAGTACCAACTGTGTTGAGTCCAAAGAAGGATGGAGGATGGAGAATGTGTACAACATCAAGAGCCATAAACAAGATCACCATCAGGTATAGATTTCCTTTGCCAATAATGGATGACTTAATGGATTGTTTAAGTGGAGCAAAAAAAATTTCAAAGATAGATTTGAAAAGTGGATACCACCATATAAGAATGAGAGAAGGTGATGAGTGGAAAATAGCCTTTAAGACAAATGAAGGGTTGTATGAATGGCTTGTTATGCCATTTGGCTTAAAAAATGCCCCAAGTACTTTTANCCAATAGAGGATAAGAAAGTAAAGGAAGAATCCAACACAAGCATACTTCTCATGAGTGGGAAGGAACTCCTGAGTGAATTCAAGAAGGAACAAGAGATGCAGTTTGTTGTGGTGAGGAAACCCATATTTTTCCTTACAATTACTTCGATGAATGATTTACCTAAATAATTTCAGGAGTTGTTGGACAATTTTGCTGACATAGTAGTGGATGAGTTTCCTAACTCATTGCCACCCATCAGAAGTATCATCCATCATATTGATTTGATACCAGGAGCAAGTCTGTCGAACAAAGCAACATACATATTGACACCTCAAGAGAATGAGGAGGTAAGGAAACAAGTCCAGGAAATATTAGACAAGGGTTTGGTCAGAGAAATCTTGAGTCCATGCGCAGTACCAACTGTGTTGAGTCCAAAGAAGGATGGAGGATGGAGAATGTGTACAACATCAAGAGCCATAAACAAGATCACCATCAGGTATAGATTTCCTTTGCCAATAATGGATGACTTAATGGATTGTTTAAGTGGAGCAAAAAAAATTTCAAAGATAGATTTGAAAAGTGGATACCACCATATAAGAATGAGAGAAGGTGATGAGTGGAAAATAGCCTTTAAGACAAATGAAGGGTTGTATGAATGGCTTGTTATGCCATTTGGCTTAAAAAATGCCCCAAGTACTTTTATGACACTGATGAATGAAGTATTAAAGGATTTCATTCGTAAGTTTGTGATTGTGTATCTGGATGATATATTGTTCTTTAGAAAAACTAAAGAAGAGCATTTGAGACATATGACATTAGTGATGAAGAGACTACAGCAGGAGAAGTTGTTGATAAATCTGAAGAAGTCCTCTTTTATGAAGACAAAACTCATTTACTTGGGTTTTGTGATCTTTTCAAATGAATTGAAAATGGATCCAGAGAAGGTGAAAGCAATCAAAGAATGGACATCACCAAGGAGTATATTTGAGGCGAGAATATTCCATGGGTTAGCAAGTTTCTATAGGAAGTTCATTAGAAATTTCAGTGGAATCTGTGCACCGATGATGGATACAGTGAAGAAGAGACACAAGTCTTTTAAATTGACAGAATAAGTTGAGAAAAGCTTCAATATATTGAAGGAGAAGATAACAGAATGACCAATTTTGGTCTTGCCAAATTTCAGGAAGACATTTCAAGTGAGATGTGATGCAAGTGGAGCTGCAATTGGAGCAGTCTTAAGCTAGGACAATAAACCTATTGCATATTTCAGTGAGAATTTGAATGAGGCTAAGGTAAAGTACTCCACATATGATAAAAAAATTATGCCATAATTCAAGCCTTGAAGAAATGGAGACACGACCTCATTCCAAAAGAATTTTTCTTGTACAGTGACAACCAAGCTTTATAATTCATAACCAGATAGAAGAAGTTAAACCAGAGACATGCTAAGTGGATAGAATTTATGAAAAAAAACACTTTTGTCATTAAACATATTTCTGGTAATGCTAACAAAGTTGTTGACGCATTGAGCAGGAGATGTCATATTCTGCGGGAATTTCAGGTCAAGACCTTGGGGTTTAAACACCTTAAGGATATGTCTTGTGATGATCCAGATTTCAAAGAAGCATATGAAGCATGTGCAAATCATGTGCTCAAAGATAGAAGCTAGTGGACAACGTATATGATTCAAGATGGATTGATGTTTAAAGGTTTCCAATTGTGCATACCAAGGTGCTCGATGAGGGAAAATATGTTGAAGAAAAAACACAGTGGAGGTCTAGTAGGACATTTCGGCCATGACAAGACGTTTTCACAATTGATCAATTCATACTATTGGCCAAGTATGAGAGCAGAGGTGAAGAGGTTTGTGAACAAATGTAAGATTTTCCAGTATGCAAAAGGAAAGAAATAGAACACTAGATTGTATCAACCACTTCATATTCCAGACAGGCCTTGGGATGCAATAAGCATGGATTTTGTGTTGGGGTTACCAAGAACCCAAAGGGGAAGTGATTCCATATTTTTTGTAGTTAATAGATTCTCAAATATGGCACACTTTATCCCATGCCAAAAGACAAATGATGCAACAAACATTGCAAATTTGTTTTTTAAGGAAGTTGTGAGACTTCATGGGTTTCCCAAGAGTATTGTCTCATATAGGGACACTAAATTTCTTGGTCATTTATGGAGAACATTATGAGATAAGATGGGGATAGAACTTTCTTTTAGTTCATCATATCACCCTCAAACAGATGGATAGACAAAGGTGGTAAATTGGATCTTGGGAAATTTGTTGAGAAGTTTGGTCACTGAACATCATAACCAGTGGGATCAAATTCTGTCACAAGCAGAATTTGCATACAATGACTCAGTGAACAGAAGTACAGGAAAGAGTCCATTCCATATAGTGTATGGAATGAAGCCAAGAGGAGTATCATAATTGAGAAACATGGAGCAGATTGAATTCAGAAGTGTTGGAGCAAAAGACTTCGTTGCAGAAATGTAAAAGCTTCATAACCAGATAAAGGGGAAGTTGCAGAACATAAATGCAGAGTATAAATGCAGAATTGATCAGCATAGGAGGGAATTTCAGTTTGAAGTGGGAGATCAATTCTTAGCACACCTAAGTCCCAATGGGGACATAAAACAAGCTGAAGCTGAAAAAGATAGGACCATGCAAGATCTTAAAGAAATTTGGTACCAATTCTTATGAGATAGAGCTTCCAAAGGATGTGGGTATATCACCCATATTCAATGTTTTAGACCTGTATCCTTACAGGGAAGACGACGCGAAAGAAATAGAATATGAGAAAGAGATTCGGTGGGAGAAGCAGATGCATGTAGCAGAAAAACCATAGATGGAGAAGATCATTGATCAGAGAATTGAAAATAAGACCAGGAGAAAGACATACCTTGAGTATTTGGTAAAGTGGAAGGGGAACCCAGTAGAATATGCCAGTTGGGTAAACGAAGTTGTTATCCAGAAGCATGGAAAGTCAGTGCAGGAGCTCATGGATAGGAGTCCATGAATTTTTTTCCAAGGGAGTATGATGCAGGAACATCATCAAAAAGCACACGTGGAGAGAGAACTTAGTGCCTTAGCACACCTTTGAATCAATTCATAATCTTAACGTTGGTGTTTCCTGCAAATATTTTTTTTTTGTAACTAATTGAAAACTGAAGAAGATCAAACGCTTGGGAATTGAATGATCACGAGTGATCTGGGAGTTTCACTCCTAGAATTTAATGTAACAGAACTTGAGTAGTAGTTAGTTTTTTTTTTCTTTTTGAGAAGACGAGTAGTCGAAGGGAACCCTAGGAACCCTCTGAGATAAATAGAGGTGTTGCATGCCCGAATGAGATTGTTGCAAATTAGTAGGAGATTGTTGTGATTTAGTTGTTTCTGAATTTTTAGTTATTGTTTATCATAGTTGTAACCATTTACATTTGAATGAATATAACAGAGGAAAATTGATCCAATGCATGGTGTTGCTACTGTTAAAGTTCCCTATTATTTTATGTTTCCATGAATGAATGAGTTATGTTATTGAGTATATGAAACTGTGAATTATTTGGATAAGTTTCAATTGTTTTCTTTGTTGGGTTCATGCAAGGTGTGCATACAGTCCGCAAGGAGTGCGTTGACGGAGTCTGTTTCGACTCAGAATCTCGGAAGAGATAGCGTGAAACTTCCATTTGCAAGGAGTGCAAAGAGGCGGTTGCAAGGTTTGCACAGTCACCCGCAAGAAGCTAGGTATTGCGTAGGAATCTGTTGCAAGGAGTGCACAGATTGGAAGTTCGACTAAGTGTCGAAGTAAGCCCTCTAAGGAGTCAAAGGGTCCGAGAGATAAAGCTCAAGATAGACGGAGGGGAGAAATATTCAAAGGGAGTGAAGCTCTGAATATTTCACAAGTCATCGGCAAAGATCCGTCTAGGAGGGAGCGAGATCATTTCAGATCATTGAATCTAGGAAAATAGCACGAGCTTCAAGTCTCTGTGTGCACATAGGAGAGAGGATTCGTCGAAGTCCTGAAAAAGACAAGGATCGTCCACCATCCAGGGGACAGGTAGCACAAGATACACAACTCCAGAGAGAAACCATTTCAGAAGTTTTTTGGACGAGGGGGAAGCGAAATCGCCGAAGACCAAAGTAGATCCAGGTTGTTGGTTGCTAGGAGGCACGTGTCGACATATATGAGACTTCAGGGAAGATCACTTCGGAGGATTTCAAGAGTGGAGTGTTAAAAACTCCCGAAGTCCCGAAGGCCAAAGTAGATCCTGACCATTGGTCGCCTGGAGGTATGTGTCAACAAATTGGAGAATTCGAGTGAAAATGATCAGAAGATGAGTGTGCAGGAGTTGAAACTCCCAAAGCCCGAAGAGCCAAAGTGATTCACAGTCGTCGATCTGAAGGAGACACGCGACGACAGATCGTCAAATTTGGGTGGAAACATTCTGGGAGAAAACGAGTGTATAGGAGTCAAACCTCTCGAATCCCAAATAGTCGAAGTGAATTGTAACCGTCAGATTCAAAATGACACACGGAAGAGATCTCTTGACTTCAGGTGAAAACACTCCTAGGCAAAGAGAATGTGTAGTATCTGGAACTCTCGAAGCCCGAAGAGCTGAAGTAAACTTCATTCGTCGATCTATGAGGGAAAAGCAACAACAGATCGTCGACTTTGGGTGGAAGTATTGCAGAGGAAGCAAGAGAGAAGAGTTTGAAACTCCCAAAGCCAGAAGGGCCGAAATCAATCGTAGCCATCAATTTGAAAGGAGGGCATGCGTCGATAGATCGTGGAGATCTCGAAGTGCGTGTGAAAGGAAGAAAAGGGTCGTTGACTGATAGTTGACCAAGGAAGAAAGAGGACAGGTCTCACTCATTGATCAAGAAGTAACGCCTGAGACCACAAGATCGATGGTCATGCTTAATAGCAGGGACAGAAAGTGATTGGGTTTTAAAAATATTAGAGTGGGCCGCAATCGAAATGACGATATTGCCAAAGGGATATGTGGCAGCTGATAGTGAATTGTGGGGATAAAAGCAGTGTGGTCACAAACCACTCTAGGCCGCCCCGCAATCGTGTGCTTACGTGAGGACATAGCCCGAGGTCACATACGGGAAAGGGATAATGGAAGAGGAGCTAGTGCCTGAAAATTGATAGTTCAGCAGCGCGAAGGAAGAGGTGGTGGGTGTCATAGAACCTGCACCAAAAGACTGAAAGGGCCTGTGTTTAATCACAAGTGAGACCATTAAGGTTTCAGAGAGCCAATTTGGCTCGAAGAATCGAAGATCCTTGATCGGGAGGTCGTGCAACCCCGAGGGAGAGTAGGGGGTTTGCATCAATTTAGTATAGGGTTTGCAATGGCCATTAAATATGCCTCTTCTTTCCATTTTTTAATGGGATATTTAACACTTATGTAGCTATGATATTTTTTTTTATATAAGTAATAATTCTATAAGTTGCATGTCATAAAAAACGATTATAGATTGCCAAGTGTCTATCGAAGCCAGAGTCTCCATAGAAGGAAACCAACTCTGCTCCAGGTTAATGTCTAGTGTAGTTTGCCTCATAGGGCCAAAAAATATAACTAAATCTTGAAAATTACATTGACATCTATACTAGAGAATTGTTCCATATGAAAAACCTAGGGGAATAATCCCACTACTAAAACAAAAGCTAGCAATAAAAAATGTGAACCTGGCATCCATGAGAACTGTCACCAAATTGACATTGGGGGGAGGACAATGGGCTCTTTTGTGCTGGCTACAGTCAGAGGTGTCACTTCATATAGTTCATCACGTGTGTTTTCAAATTGAGAGATCTGTTGGTCCATAATCTCGAGGCAAAATTTGAGGTCAGAGACCTCACAACGTAGTTCAAAAATCAATTGTTGGAGCATGCTTAGGGCGTCGAGGATTCGCTAAGAGTTCCCATCCACTGAGGGGATTGGAAGGCCTGAGGATAATTCACCATGGGCTCGGTTGGAGTTCTTGCGAGGAGAGACATGTGGAGGACTGGCTAGAGATGGTGACCTCAGGAAGGTTTTTGGAGCGAAACCCAACGAATTTCCAATACGATCAAACCATTTAATTTTGCATCCCCAACCTTTGGAAGTGTGTCTACTATTTTTCTTGTGATTTGATACCGAGCTAGGTGAAGAAGTCGTAGACCATTGTCTCTTATTACTTGAATTTCCATTGCTCGTTCCAGAATAGAACCGCCTGACCGAAATGTGGTCACCCCTACCACGCTTCGAGTGCCCCCTCTAACACGGTATGGTGTGCCCTGAATCCTCTGCCTCCAAAATGAGAATTATCTGGTGCCTATGTCTACACTCACCATGGAGAAGATGATGCCAAGATCGACTGGAGAATGTGCAATAAAGAGACCACATGACCCAATGCACCCTTAAGTCATTAGCTTGTGGACTCATGAAGTTCATTAATGCAGTATTAATGGCCTAGTACCAGAATTAAATATCCAGGGCATCAACCATGTTTTCCAGCACCTTCCTACTATGGATGAATCACTCCAAGTACCATGTGCCTTTAATGTTTTGGATCAATGGTGTGTAGTTTCCCCTGCTCTCGCCCCTAGCCCAAAGCTTGAAAGGCTAGGTGGATCTGTCTCTCGGCACCATCATACTATTCATTTGCATTAGGTGGCACCCCATCTAGGGGGATGTAGCTATGATATTTTAATTGCAAGATTCTTTAAGTGTTTTGTGGATCTGTATTTTGAATTTCCCCATTTGTTTTGTGTCGTAGGTTTAAATTTTAAAGATTTAATCAGTGCTCAACAAAATGGCAAATCCAATGGATCCAATGTGGGAGTATGGTGAACCCTATGAGGGTCATAATAGAACAAAGTTAAGTTGCAAGCTATGTGGAAAGGAAATGTCTAGAAGAATCAACCACTTGAAATACCACCTTGCCAAAATCCTTGGGCATGAAGTGGAAATTTTCCCTGTAGTTACCCTAGATGTTGTCATTATTGCAAAGAACTCAATTCTTGATATCACTGGGAAGAAAAAATAGAGGAGAGAATTGAGGAACCACATAGAAACCACAAGCTACTTAGGGGCGAGGGAAACCTAATCCCCGACCACGTCTTCTTATTGAATTATCATTATTATCCTTATAGTATTTAGATGACTCGTGATGATCATCTCATGAGATACATTTATTTTTGTTTTGATGTGATTTTGTATTATCTTGTCAGGGCTTATGACTTAGGATAGATATCATATTTCAGTATCGATGATTGATGTACCACTTGACATCTTATATATCATCTTTCTTTTCGTATTTATGTAGAATTGTGTTTGTTTGATGTTGTTGTTGCTTTAGATGTTTAAAAATTTGAAAATTTTTTATTATTTTTGTATTTTTTAAGTTTCCTGATAATTTATGATAATTTCCCCGATATTGTCTATAATTTATTTTCCAGACCCCTGGTGATAAATTCCAGATAATGACAAATATAACATTGGTCTAAGTTTATAATAACAAGTTGGGATTTTCTACATTGACAAAGCAATTGAGTCACTTTAAGTGGTGTTAATGTGACAAAGCAATTGAGTGGTTTTAAATTATGTTTAATGCGACAAAGCAATTGATTTTGTTAGGATCCAGATTCTTAGAATATCATAAGAAACTAGAATTACACACCATGTACACTAATGTGAGTGTGCAGCACGACTCCAATATAGATAAGAGAGGTGAGTTACATAATAACTCCTTAAAAAATAGAAGGACCTTCTCCAAATACTCAAATACATTCATACATTCAAATCACATGTCCTTAATAATAACTATATGATATTTATATATTCCTATTCACATATTGTACATATAACCCATTTATTATTAACTTGACTCTAATAATACCAAATTTTTTATCTATCTTTAATGTAATTTTAACATAAATCAATGTAGCAATAACTTCATTGATAAAAATAAATCTGCAAACTACTCTTATGTAACCCTACAAAATTTAAGAACTGGAGAATTAGGAATTTGGTGCTTCCATAGAATGTATTCTTTTGATATTTTTTATTTCAGGTGGATTTTTTATTTTCGGAGCAACTGCAAGCTAGGGTTTGGCAATCGCGATCACAGCAGAGGACAACGTGGTTACCAAAGAGGGCACTAATGGAACCCCCTCATACAAGCAGGTAGTGGTGGATAGGGGGAAAGGCCCATGAGGAGTAGGTTTCAAGGAACCAATGACAAGCACCTCGGGATCAGGACCGGAAAAGAATCAGGAAAGCAACCAGGAAAAAAGGGATCGCATGGGGGAAGAATCCAGAGAAACCCAGAATGATGCGCAAGAACCAGCAAACCCCAATGGGGTAGAAGGGTGCAACCCGTGTAAACCTAAAATAGCAATGATACCCAAGGTGATACTGGAAGACCCACAAACGTAACCCTTTCGGGACCATATGAATACGCATGCACTAATTTTGAGGTTCATGGGTTTGTGGCCCACAGATAGAACATTGTGCAACTGGATAAAATATCAATGGAAGGAAAGCGATGAAGTGGAACTCCACCTGGGTTCGAAAGGTTTCTTCACAGCAGTATTCATGAACTTGGAGGACATGGATAAATTCTTTTAGAGGGGGGCATACTTCCACGCCTTAGCATGCATCCATGGAAGGAAAACTTCTCCCCAGAGAAAGAAACCTTCAAAAATGTACCCATTTGGCTGAGGATTTACTCATTTCCGCTAGACTACTGGTTTCCCTCCACCTTCAAAGCAATAGGGAACAAACTTGGAAAATATGTGAAGACATCGGAAGCAACCCTAAAAGGGAGATATACATCCTATGCAAGGATCTTCATAGAGATGGATGTTTTGGGGGCACTCCCAGAAGCCATAAGCCTAGAATTCAGGGATGAGGAATGGATACAAAGCATCGACTACGAGCAGATCCCATTCAGATGCAGAAGATGCCATGAACATGGACACCTAATCAGAGAATGTCCTCTCAATAAAAATCAAGAAGCGGAAAACACCAAAATACAGCAGGATGAGGATGGGTTCATTAATCTGAACCACAGAAATAGAGCAAACAAGAAACCAAGTAAATCCCCAACATGAAGCAATCTGGAAGCTAGGACTAGAATAGAAGGGCAGGACAAGACCAAAAAAGGGGAAGCAGCTAGGGAACAAACAACAAATGAGAACACAGATAATCCAAGCAATAATATGGAACAGGGGGGTAGTGCAACTCCTATGGACGGAGAAACCAAAGATGTCAACACCCCCATTCAGGAGGCATACGGAGACGCAGAAATGACACCAAGCGAGGTAGGTATAGAATATCCTTATCTCAGAGATATTGTGTAAAGGGAAGGAATAGATCTCCCAAACATATTGGAGCAATGGAAAAGGCAGGGCGTAGACAATGTACTAGCAGAGCAACTAGATCGTATCCAATACATCTTCCTTCTACAGGAGGAAGCAAAATCCAGAGGGCTCAAGCGCACACACGGGGAGATAGGATACCTCGGAATCAAAGCAGGCGAGGGACAACCACAGCTCTCACCCAAGTAGACAAGAAGGAAGAAAGGCAGCAAATCAAATAGTGTCGCCCTACATGAACTAGGATCTCTTCTAATAAACTCAGGTAAGATCAAAAATCTCTTTCCCAACTCCCCCACACATGTTTAAATGAAGATTATAACGTGGAATATTAGAGGCCTAAACATCCCACAAAAGAAAAGAATCCTTAAAAACAGACTGAGGAAGGAACAATCGGACCTATGTTTGATCCAAGAGACAAAATGCATTGTAGACAGAATGGAAACAATCAGCAAAAAACAATTGAGCAAGTACAATATGTTGGTTATCGGAGGACCAAAAATGGCAAGCGGTATTCTCACTTTGTGGAACCCACAAGTGATGAATCTACTAGCAGCCGAAGCCACCAGACACACACTTTCGATTAACATGTAAATCATAGGTAACACGGAGGTGATTCTATGCACTAACGTGTATGGACCCCAGATGTTGGAGGAAAAGAGAAGAATGCTCCTAAACCTAGAAAACTTAAAAGCATGTTCCAGCAACCTCCACTAGATCTTGGCAGGGGAATTCAACATCATCACGACACTTACGGAGAAAAAAGGAGGCACTAGGAGATTGGATAGAGATACGGCAGACTTTTCATCTTTCATTGACACAGTGGAGATGGTGAACATCAGAACCAGTAATGGCTAGTTCACCTGGAAAAATAAACAGATAAATCAACGTCAAGTAGCGACAAGGCTAGACAGATTCTTGGTGTCATAGTCCATCATTCTGCAAGGATTAAATTTAGACTGCAACATCCTTCCCTAGGGGAGTTCTGACCACTGTCTAGTCCAATTTGAAGCAAACTTCCAAACCACATCGAAGAATAGACCTTTCAGATTTCAGAAATTTTGGATCGAACATCCCACCTTCAAGGAGAACATCAACCAATGGTGGCGGGAGGAACAACCAGAGCAAGGGACAAGGATGTTCAAACTATATAATAAACTCAAGTACATCAAACATAAACTCAAGGAGTGAAACAAGGAAATATTTGGAAACATAAACCAAGAAAAAACATATATTGAAGACAGAATGAGGAAACTCTAGGAAACATGCATAGATGAGGGCTATACAGAGGATCGAAAAAAAGGAAAAGAAGAGATCCAAATGACCTAGGAATGGGAAGCAATATGCCAGCAGGAAGAGACTCTATGGTGCCAAAAGTCCAAAATCAGATGGCTAAAGGAAGGAGAGAAACATACCAAGTTTTTTCATAGAACAACCATTGCTAGAAGAACCCACAACAAAATCCTGAAAATTCAGGATCAGGATGGGATTGAGAGAGAATCCCACAAGGAGATTGAAAATATACTAGTAAATCACTTCCATGGGATAGCCCAAGAACCAAACCAAGACCGAATGGAGGCCATACAAAGGATAACTCAACACATCCCCAGGATAGTTACTAAGGAACACAATATCAATCTAAACAAACCCATCGCTAAGGAGGAAATCTACCAAGTGGTCCAGGAGATTCCCAACAGAAAGGCCCTAGGTCCAGATGGCTTCATAGTGGAATTCTTCAAATTCTGCTAGGAAGTGGTCAAACATGACATTTATGGGGTGGTGGAGGAATCCAGACGTTCGGCCTCCATTCTGAAAGTGCTAGGTGCCACAATGATTAATCTAATCCCCAAATAAAATGAAGCAAGGACCCTAGACCGCTACAGACCCATAGCTTTATGCAATTTGGTTTACAAGATAATCTTGAAAGTCATAGCCAATAGATTGAAACCTCTCCTACCCACACTGATTTCACATAAACATGTGGGTTTCGTAGAAGGGCGACAAATTTTGGACAACATCATCCATGCCCATGAGCTGATACACACACTGAAAATCCAGAGGAGAGGGGGGGTGATAATCCAACTTGACCTAGCAAAGGCTTATGACAAAATTAGCTGGCACTAAATGGTCAAGACTCTAGAAGCCTTTGGCTTCACACAACACCGGATCAACTGGATTGTCAGCGTAGTCTTGATGACAAGTTACTCACTCTTAATCAATGGAGCCCCAACAAAACCCTTTTGGGCTTCAAGAAGCATCAGACAAGGAGACCCACTATCACCCTTCCTGTCCATTCTGATGATGGAAGGACTCAGTAGAAGCATGAAAGCACAACTGCAGCAGGAGAAATAACAAGCATCAAACCCTTCGAAAACTTCCCTACCTCCACGCACCAACAATTCATTGATGACACCTTACTCCATGGCACTCCCACGGTCAAGGAAGCAAAAGCCTATAAAATAATATTAGCAAAGTTTGGGGAAGCCTCGGGAGAGGAGATCAATCACTTCAAATCCATGATCTATTTCTTCAATACCAACCCTGCAATTCAAAGGAACTTGGAAAACATTTTGGGGTTTGAATGCAAAATGCTCCCAGCGAAATACTTGGGAATCCCCCTGATGGACAAAGCATGCAAAATGGAAACATCGGAAGGAGTGATCAACAAACTACAGGAGAGGGTGAAAAACTGGACTTACAGATCCCTCAACCTAGCAGGGAGACTTATTATGAACAAAGCAGTTCTACAAGCAATTCTGACCTATATGATGTTAGTGTTTCCCACTCCCAAAGGAATACTACAAAAAATAAGAGCCATCGAAAGGGAATTCCTATGGCGAGGAGTGGAAAATAAGAAAAAATGGGCCCTAGTGGCCTGGGAGAAGGTTTGCAAACCAAAATGCAAAGGAGGCATGGGGTTACAAGACCTACAAGTAACCAACGAATCCTACGGGGCAAAACTCTAGTGGAGATGGGTCAAATAAATATCATCATCGTGGGAAAACCTCTAGAAGCCCAAGTATGCCCCGGACATCAACGACCAGGATTGAATTCGTTTTATGGGCACAAGGGAGGGATTATCCATCTGGAATCTAGCTTGGCGCAACAAAACCTAGATCCATAAACACATCTTCTGGGAAGTGAGGAATGGTAAAACAACCAGATTCTGGGAGGATGCGTGGCAACGGGAACCCAGAATGGTAAATTCGGATAGGGAGGAACTCCAATAGGAAATGACCGTGTAAGTAAAAATAAAAATCCATCACTACTGGAAACAAGAAAATGATCGCGACAGATGGAGGATCTGAGACAAACTCAATCCAAAAAATAGAGATCGAATTGCAATAATAACGAAGGAGGTGGAGGAGGAATTGGGGACAAGGAAGATTGTAGTCTCGAAAGAAGAGGACCAATTAAGATGGGGTAGAAAACATGGTTGGGAATTCAACTTAAAAGAAGCTCGAAATTACATCGCAGACCAGGACCAACAAGATCCGGTGTAAAAGTGGGGAAATATTTGGGGTAGCCCCCAGTGGCCAAAAATCAAAATGTTAAAATGGCTAGTACTTCACAACCAAATTCTAACCTGGGAAAACCTATGGAAAAGGGGTTTCATAGGCCCATCACGATGCCACCTCTTTCAAGCTAAGGAAGAAACAACGAATCACCTCCTCGATGAATGTAATTACTCAGCAGAGATTTAGGATTAGGCGGAAGGCATCTTTGTCCAGTCCAATAGGACCCGAGGTAACACCAGCGCAACCATCAACAACTGAAATGAGGGTTACAGTGAAAATGAAATGGTGAACCTTTGTTGGAATCTCATGTCGATGATGATCATATGGGCAATATGGAAAGAAAGGAACCGGCGCATCTTCAAGAATGAAATCCTTACGGAAGGGAAACTCAAGGAAGAAATAATCTCACAAATACGAGAAACGGTGCAGAACCGCAACTGCTGGACTGGAAAATCACAACTCACAGGCCAGGACTCCCACATACTGGAATATTTTCACCTAAAATACGGGTGCAACAGCACACAAGTAGGGAGGCCACTGCAACTCCAAATAGGAGAGCGCAACTGGACACCCCCTTCGGCAGGGTTCCTCAAGTTGAATTTTGACGGGGTGGAAAAAGGAAACCTGGGAATGACAGGGATGGGAGGGGTGATCAAAGATAGTGGTGGTAACATAATCCGACTATACGCTAGGAGTATGGGAAACTCAACCAACAACGCAGCAGAATTTGGAGCCCTGGAGCTCGGTCTTGAAATTCTAAGTCGCGAAAGGATGACAAACACTATCGTGGAAGGTGACTCCACCTTGGTTATCAACACGGTGAAGAGACTCCAAAATGGCGCCAGAGTGGGCAAGGTTTAGAGACACTGGCGCTTGGCACAATCCCTACAAAAAATCTAGGAGAATCTGCAAACAATCAACACAGTGGAGTTGCATTGGGTACTCAGGTCAGTGAATGGTCTGGCGGACAGAATCACCAACGAGGGGGTTAGAAAGGAAGGACTGGAACTAGAAACTACCTAGATCAACATCCTGAATGGACAATTCAGAACAGACTGCATCCAACTAGCGACAAATGATCGTGACGGAAGCTTAAGAAAGGAAGGTCACATCGAGGAGGGTAGCGAAAGGCCCATCGGAAGGCATAAAGGACCCAGGAAGGATATGACTTCTCAACACTCGACCACCAATTACAATGCAGAATTAGATTATACAATAGGCGAGGGTAAGGCAAAAAGGTCATGTTAACAGTAATAATTGCGGGGAAAGATTGTGGGAAAGTATTGAAATAAAAAATCATGCAGTGAATGACGTAAGGAAAGAGGGATTGACACAGACCAGTATTGATACACCATTCCAAAGACTAGGTATGGAGAGTAGCACAGTAGGATGTCAAGCGAGCAGGGGCAAGGTCCCATACAGGGATAATATTCGATTCATCATGATCATACATACTGTGATGGGGAAAAAGGATGGGAAGGTTCACCTCTACGGGCAAACCATGATTGGAAGGACGAGCCTGCAGCAGGGAAAGTTCAATAAGAAAAGAAACATAGAAATAGATGCAAACAGGAAGAGCGCAACTGCAGGGGCTACCACGGATACAAGGGAAGGGAAAGGAGGAACCCCTGTGTAGACGGGAATAGATTGAGAATCCAGCAAAGGAGTTTCCATAGGCCAGATGGGATGGTGCGAATGAAGCAAATGCACATCAAAAGAAACCCCATGGGGAAGGAAACTCTGAATAGTCCTCGGCGGGTTTCAAGGATGGATCAAGTGGCAAAAGAAGCAGAGGGCACCTTTCATACTCTGGTTGCACCGAAAGGAAAAGAGACCATTACCCGGTGGGAAAAGGAAATCAAAGACAAATGAAAGGGCAAAGCATGGGATGCTTTGACTCAGGAAGAGGACTGGGTAACGGACCCGGGAGACATGCAGCCTAGGGAAACCCTCTACCACAAAACGGTGGAGATGGCGTGGATAAAAAAGATGATGATCAGCAAAGTGAGCTCGGAAATGGAAGACGCTAGACTAGAGGACAATAAGGAACACAAGAAACTGTTGAACGAAATCTTGAGTCGCCTCAACAATCTGGAAACCATTACCAAACTGCTAGTTGACGTCGAGAAGGACCAGAAAGTCAAGATGGAGCGGTTGGCTGCTCAATTCCACCTCTACCTGTGCTACGTCCATAACATGGACATCATGCCAGCCGATGGAAATGGAGTGCCAACACATATCAAAAAGACTCGCATGATCTCTCAGAAGGAGGAGAACAAGGGCCAGGCGGATGAAGGAAAGAAACGCATCATTGTCCTAGAGTAGAGTCTGGTTAGTCTATTGTCAATTCAATCTGGTCAGTCTAGTGTTAGTCTCAACTTCTGTTTTTCTCATGTATGTTGTGCTTATATTTTCAAAAGCTGGATATGGTAGGACTGGGTTGGTTTCCCATGTTGGCAGTCCAGTCACACCCCTCTTTTATTGCAGAAAACACAACTTGGGAACCTCTGGTCTGGTTTCCTTTTTGGCAGACCAGGGAGTCCCCCTTTTTTGTATCATAACTCTCCTTTAGTAATACAAGCTCTTACACTCACTTACAAAAAAAAAACCCTACAAAATTTAAATCCAAATATTTTTTTTTAATTATGGTTTTTCTCAAATACATTTAAGGGATAGAGTAGTTATTTAATGTTATAAAATCAAGTTGGGATTTTATTTGTTGAAAAAGAAATTGAGTCTATTTCAAAAGATCTTTAATGTGATTAAAGCAATCCAAATATTTTTTTTTAATTATGGTTTTTCTCCAATACATTTAAGGGATAGAGTAGTTATTTAATGTTATAAAATCAAGTTGGGATTTTATTTGTTGAAAAAGAAATTGAGTCTGTTTCAAATGATGTTTAATGTGATTAAATCAATGAATGATCTCCTTATTTTTTTATGAGATCTTATTAATGTGATTTTAATAGAAATCAATGTAACAATGTGCTTTTATATAGGCCATGTGCACATTCTTATAAGGTAGTCATACAATCCAAGTCATGTTTACATTTTTTTAAGGTTTTTGTATAATATATTTAAGGGATAGATGAGTCGTTATCAAAGGTTATAAAATTAAGTTGGGATTTTATACATTGAGAAAGTAATTTAATTTTATTAAGCGATGTTTAATGTAATTATAGTAATGAATGATTTCATTTTTTATTATATACCTTTGCATAGGTAATAATTGGAGACTTCACTATTTTGTATGGGTGGTAACTAAGGTAAATTGTTGGTGTCTAAATTCCAAGCACCCAACCTCAAGGGGATCAAAAGAATCAAACACATAACCACCCCAACTTGGGGGAGAGATTTCACATATGACTCATTACTACTTGAGCCAACCCTTGGGGATTAATTTGAAGGACATGGGTGTGGGATTTGATCCACTTATATGGCCATACGTCACAAGATCATCTAATATAATATGTTTAGGTGAAACTGTGCATTCAATCACTGCTTCAAGGTGACACCATGGCTCCAAGAATATCCCTCACGGGGATTGAACCTTGACGATTGGTGAAGAAATCCTTGCCCCCCACCAATGAAAAATTGAATGACATGGAACCAAGATTTGATGCAATTATATGTGCGTTGGTCTCAATATCACTTACTATAATCTCATTGAGTGAAACCACATATTTGGCCACTACCTCAAGGTGACCCCATGGCCCCAAGAACAACCGTCAAAAGAATTTGAACCTCGTACACTAGTGAAAAACTCGTCACTTCCCACCAATGGATCCAACCTCTTTGGGATTGAAATTTGAAGGACATGGGGGTAGGGTTGGATCCACTTATGTGTGGATGAATTGCAAGATAATTTAATATAATATCTTTAAGTGAAACTAGATGTTCGACCACCACCCCATGAGAAACCATGGCTCCAAGAATAATGCTCATGGGAATTTAACCTTGCCCACTAATGAAAAAATTGTCGCTCCTTACCAATGGATCCAACCCCTTTAGGAAATGAATGATTTCCTTATATTTTATGAATTTCCATTAATGTGATTTGGCCTATGGCTAGGTCTTTTGAGGATCATTTTGACAAGGTTTGCAATGACCATTAGCTTAAAGATCCCACATCTTTCCTCTATTCAAAATGGTTTTGTGTGTTCATGTTCAACGATGCAAGACAAACCAAAAGCTTTAAAATGATTTAAAATGATATGTAAGCCACATTGGATATTCCAATGGTCGACACTCAAATAAATCTAAAATCAAAATGACTACATTGAGCATATGCTCGATTATGTCATTATCTTATTGTTTTTTCTTAACATGCAAATATAAAACACACCATTCAAATTTTTTAACTATTGGGACATGTGAAATAAAATACAATAACAACACACACAATGGAACACAAATATTTACCCTAGAAACTGATATGGAAAAACCAACATCCAATGAAGGATTATGTCTTTTGTCTTCTTATATTATGGAGATTAAAATATAGAATACAAATATTCCAAGCTTACCGTGAACCTATGAGATAGTATGGTCTACTACAAGCCTCTACAATATTCTTATGTATTTTTGCATTATTAGCATCTCCTCCACACTCTTGCTCATACTATGGAATAGTCGACAGCTAGTGAAAAAATGAACTCTCTTCTCTCATTCTAGGTTTTTGATAGTTATAATTAGGGTTAGGGTTGGGTTTAAGGTTTCAAAACTCTCTTAGAACCTCCATAATGCTTCTAGAAGTATTTAGTGGATCCCCAAATATTCCCAATTCCCAATATTCAAATTATGGTGAGTTTACATTGTTGTCACTCGGACATTTGGGGAACATTTTGATTGTTACTTTGTCGAGGCCCGAACTTTCTCATACAAACTTCATTTTAGGCACATGATATCTTGTTGGAAAGTTATGAATAAGAAGAACAAATGTTTTCAAGTCTTAAACAAGCTTATGGCAACCCTAAGCTATTAGAAGGCCAAAAAACATTATTTAACACATCAAAAATGCATCAAAAGTTGATGATCCAAATTTGACAAAAGAACACCATCCTGAGCTATCCCAAAGTCTAATCTCACCCATCTCGAACATCAGTAAATTCATATGATACCTATGTAGATCCTTTTTGGATCTTGGAATATGGGCATTTGTTTCTAAAGGATGTCATATTTTTCATGAAACCTTGGTTTCTAAACTTTAACATGAATACCATATCCTTAACTACAAATCCAATTTAATTATAATGTTAAACTTACCTATTCATTTTTTATCAAATATTAGAGATAGTCTTCCCTCCCTAATTATCAAATATTAGAGATAACCTTCCCTCCCTAAAACACCATGGATATTATTTATCATCGTGCTTAAAGGATATCACTTCATTCAACTTAGGCAGAAAAGCAATATCCTTCCCTTGGATACACAAGTAACCAAAAAGGGATAACTTTCAAAGAAAAGGGCTTACCTTCACAAAATGGATAACATTCCATTTTCCTATTGTGCACATTGGATAATGTTTCCTTTCCATTTCCGTTCTATATTTTATCACTAAGTAAATTGCCTAGGCTGAGGAAGAAACTCACAAAGGTAACCACAGAACCACTTTAGAATTGAAACTAGCCTTTTAGTTCAGAGAGGGATCTCTCTTGTCACTTGGTATCTAAAGATAGGTTTTATTTTGAGGATCAGAGGATATATATTAGATTATATTAAGGGGTTTTTAAGGTTTGCTTGCAAGAAGGAAAGAAACATGTCAGGAAATGGAGTCAATTCTTTGAAAGAAAATGAAAACAATGTCTGGTAGGTAGAACTATCAAGGAAGAAAAGGCTAGGTAGGCAATGATATTTAAGTTTTTTAATTTGATGTTATAGAATGGAATAAAGAGGAAAACACGTAACAACATTCATAGCACCATTAACGATGAATTCTAATGAGTTAAGAAGGAAATGACAGTGTTCAAATTGCTAGAATCTAAAGCATCATTTATATTGAATTTCGTACCATTTGATATCTAATTTAAACATATAAGTATCAGCAGATGAAAGATAAATAAAACAAGGAGAACATACATTAAATTCACACAAACTTCAGGTCATCACCACTAGAATATTTGGTATGAAAAATCTTTGGACATCTGCATTAGTATTTCATTCAAATTCAGAAAATTTGTACAATGTTCAAGACAAAATGTCCTTTGTGCTTCTTCCAACCCCTTGGACCTCTCCCCTCATTCAATATATATATAAATATCATATTATAGCATAAGTAGGTCAAAATCCATCTTTTTCCAAAGATAGAAAGTTGTTACAATAACATAGGAAAGAATATTTTCCAAAATCTGCTCATATCCTACTATCTAGGGTTTGATTTTTGACCAACTAAAAATGTGCCAACTAAAGAGAAAATCATGGGATATGATAGGATAATATCCAAAATTTAATATTCATATCAATTTTGGATCAACTTTGTTGAGTTGGAAGTCCATCAAGTCGAATTTCAAAAGATTCTAGAACTTTGTCAGCAAATTTGGCTTGGCGAAATTCTGGGAAATAGGCCTCAAAGATCATTTTATATATTCCAAATAATAACACATATGTAAAATTTGAGAGAGGTTTTTGTTATTGGGTCTGTTCTTGAAAAAAACCTCTTTTGGTTTTCAAACATTATTCTCCATGTCCTCTGAATCTGCACCCAAAGATGATGACTAAAACAGGAAAATATTAAATGCTTAAATCTGGAAAAATGGGTCGTAAAGATTCATTCAAATCTCTCAAAATATGCAACCTGTGTAAAACTTGAGAGAGGTTTTTGTTATTGGGTCTGTTATTGAAAAAAAAACTCTATGTCGTTTTCCAAAATCCTCTCCAATTGGTTATAAAATGATCTTTAATTTTACCACTAAACTATCATTTGTGTAGCGTGTTGTTGTAACATGTTGTGTAACTGCAATCTACAGCAGTTGTGTAGCATGCCCTACAGACTTTGCGTAGCGAAGATATTTTTTACACTTTGTCCACATTTGTTTTAATATGGATGATAGATGATGATGTATGATGGTTATGGTGGCCTCATTATGATGATAAGGCGACCTAGAACCCCTTCAACCTTCCTCAAAATGGCATTTGCCTCTCAAAACTTCAAAACCCTAATGTGTCTTAGTATTGCAAAGAATGAAGCCAAACTAAATCTGATTGATGTCCTGATTTTTTTAATGTATTCTCATTGACTATTTCATCATCACTCACCTTTGTGATCTTTAAGTGCACCATTGAATGATTTGACAACTTACACAACAAACTTGCGTAGTGACCTTGGATGAAGGATTTGCAAGTTGAAGAGAGGAGAAATAATTCTTGGAGAGTTTGTTTCATGAAAAATGGAAGGGGAGAGATATGCATAAGTTGATCAAAGACAATTTCAAATGTGATTTGACTTTTTTGGAGTGATATGACAATTTGTGTAGCACCTGGGAACTTGCACAACGTGTCTACTTTTTGCAAGTCAAGTACCATAAGCATTTGAAAGATATCAAATATGTCATACTAACCTTTGATGACACTTTTCCTTTCATAATGTGTCATAAGGTCCTATGGTATCCACAAAAAACCATTCCACCTAGACTTATGATTTTACTCTTTTTTACATGCCATTTGATGGTTTATAGCAATAATTACCCACAGACATTGAAACAACTCATGAGACACAACTCTTTGACAAACCTCTAACTCTACCTTGAAAATAATGACACTAATAGTTGGCTCCAATGGGGATGTTGTCATCCATGTGAGGCAGCAAAGAATAGCATACTAGGTTCCTTGTCTATTGAGTTGTTCCAACTTCAACGTCGTAATCTACATACTAGCCTGCAACCTGGTCCTTTCAAACTGAAACCAAACTGCAGCCCAAACTGAGAATAACAACTGTCAATTGTAAACTAAAAACTGAGTTGAAAGCGCACTACTGAAAAATATGCTCAGAGTGTTGATCTTATTCAAGCACACTTCTACCTACCCAAAGTTAATTTTTGATCTATTTGATTAGGTGAAATCAAAAATCTAGTGCATCCATATAAGCACTTTGTCAACTATTCCACCCCCTTGCTTACACTCCTTCAGAGGAAAAATGAGAAGCCTACTTAACAGCAACTCCAATGAAAACTTGAAAATAGATTAAATTTTGACAAAATTCAAAAACTTAGGCCCACTTGATGACTCCA
>SNQJ01S0044315.1:132954-146713 GCA_010110895.2 Picea sitchensis
GTAAATGGGTGTTTGTGAGTCCAAACATCCTTCTGAACTTTTCAAACTTTTCTCTTTGAAGCATTTTGGTGAAGATTTATGCAATTTTCTTAATTGTGGAACAATGTATCAAATGAATGGTCTTGGCCTCTACACGATGTTGAATCAAATTGTACTTCATGTTGATGTCCTTTTTTTTATCATGAAATCTAGGATTATTTTATAACTTGATTGCAAAAGTGTTGTCAATCAAAAGTGGAGTAGAATTCCCTTGTTTCTCTTGCAAATATTCTAGCATCTTCTTGAGCCACACAATCTCCTTTATTTCCTTTGCAGAAACCACATACTTTGCCTCTATAGGGGAATATGTTGGAACAAATTATTTGCTTGATCTCCAAAAGATATATATTAATCCAATACTCATGAGGTATATTGAAGTAGATACTCCATTCTCTTTATCCCCATTAAAGTCTCAATCTATATATCCAACTAGTTTGAAATCCTCCACCTTAGAGTATTTGAGCCCAAAGTCTTGAGTTCCTTAACTCTCTTTGTAGCACATGAATGTCCTTCACAAGGTTTTTGCATGAAAGTAGAAAGGATCCCAACTACAAATGAAATATATGGGCTAGTAGTGCTAAGTTAATGACACTCCCTACAAGTTGTCTATATTTTTTTTCATCCTCAAATTCATTCACTTCTTTCGATGTTAGCTTCAAATTTTCCTCCATTGAAGTAGATAGAGGATTACAATCAACCATGCCAAATTTATTCAACAACTCTCCAATTTACTTATTTTGGGAGATGAATATATACCCTGCATTCTAAGTTACTTCAATACCCAAATAATAGTGAAGATATCCCATGTATGTCATCTCAAACCGCTTCTTCAATTCTTTATTTATAAATGAAATATATGCTTCATTGTTCCATGTCATCAAAAGATCAACTACATAGAGCACAAGATATACAATAGTTTTGTCAACTTTATTTACAAGCAAAGTTGCATCATCAAGATTAAAATTCTTGAAATTGATCTTCAAAAGATGATCGGTTAGTTTTTCATACCATGCACAAGGTGCTTTCTTTAAGTCATACAAAGACTTGATGAGTTTGCATACCTTATGTTCTTGACCCTTCACAGCAAATTCTTCTGGTTGAGACATGTAGACATTCTCTTGCAAATATCCATTCAAGAAAGTTGTCTTCACATCCATGTGATGAATATTCCACCTATTATGTGCTACCAAAGCCAACAAAGCATGAATGGCAGCCCATTTTGTTGTGGGGAAAATGTATTTGCATAGTCTATGCCTTCTTTCTATTCATATCATTTTTTCACAATTCTCGCCTTATGCTTGTCAAGTGATCCATATGATGTGTAATTGTTCTTGTAGACCCAGTTGCATCGAATTGGTTTGGTTCCAAATGGAGGATGTAGCAACTTCCATGTCCCATTCTGGATAAAATCATTATATTCTTTCTGCATAGCTTCTTACTACTCATCATGAGAAACAACTTCTTCAAAGTAAGTTGGTTCAAAGTTAGTAAATGAATTCAATTGAAAATCATATGAAACTTCCACATCATTCACATCACCTGAATTTGAATCATATACATCACCTCTACCATATTGTCTTGTTGAATTTCTAGTTCCTATCTTTCCAACCTCATCGGGACAAACAATTTCAAGTGTCTTCGTGATCCACTTTGAAAAAAAATTGATGGTCAAAGTTGCTATGATAGTCCAAGTTGCTCCATTGATTGAAATGGCGTTGCATTCCCATCAAGATTCAACCTTTCAATCCTCTCAATCACATCATCCAATTTGATGAAGTGTTGGATCTTCTACATGAGGGGGACACGAAACTTCAAAAGGAGACTCCATATATTGATCTAAGATAGGGATACCCCCTTTAAGATGTGAAATATTCTTATCAAAATCATGATATGTATTTACATGGGTAAATATATAAACATGATCAAGCTTCTTCTTAACAGTCTTGTCTTTTTTAGTGGATTTGAGAAAAAACAAATTTTTGGAAAGAAGAATGAACTTTTTATTTACCTCTTCATAAAGACGATATGCCTTGGTGGTGTTTGAATACCCCAAGAAGATGCACTTTCAACTCCTTGCACCTAGTTTTTTTATTTTCTCCTTAGGAATGCAGTCATACCACATTTCATTAGGAGTCTTGTTCCCAAGAGCATCAGATCATTTTTGGACATTGGGTTTAGTGCTTCCCGCGAGTTTCGCAACATGTGTTAACCCCCTCTCGTGGATCCTAACTCTGACGATTGTGGAGGAGACTAATGGTTGTGGGTGTTGGTCTAATAGCAATCATAGTCCAACAAATGGTATAACAGCGACAAGTCTTGAGTTTGAAAATCGCCCGACACGCGTTGGGGGGGAGATTGTTTGACATTGGGTTCAGCGCTTCCCACGAGTTTCGTGACATGGGTTAACCCCATCTCATGGATCCCAACTCCGACAATTATGGTGGAGACTAATGCTTGTGGGTTTTAGTCTAACAACAATCCTAGTCCAGCAACCATTAGAGTAAATTTGGGGTCTAAAATGGGCCTCATAAGAAAAATCCATGTTGGTGAGTTAGAATTTAAAAACTAATAGAGTTTCAAGAAATTAGGTCAGTTGTGTTCGATCTATACAAGTGAAAGATTATTATGTGCCATATTTTTATTTTACTACATATAAAGTTCACCTTGATTAAGATCTTGGTAATATCATCTCAAGATGTGATAAATATTATTGAAATACAAAATATAGAGTATTTTATATTATCATTAATTTCAGCCCTTAAAAAATTAAATCTCATGTTATTTAAAATCATAATGAAGTCACCCTAAATGATATATATATATATATATATATATATATATATATATATATATGTATATATATATATGTAATTATAATATTCAATAATAATAATATATATATGTCATTCATAGTTTTATATATAGCAACTAAAAATACATATTATATAATTAAGAATTATATTATTTATTATGATTTTCTATATAAAAACTAACAAATATATAATGATTTTCTATATAAAAACTAACAAATATATATTATATAACAAGAAATATAACCAACTTATGTATTATATAACTAAGAATTATATTATACAACAATGAATATAACCAACTTATATAATATGTTATATATTACATAACTAACAAATATACATTGTCATGGATGGGGTGGCTGGGAGGAATGATTGTTATGTTCCCCACCGGTTTACGAGCATTTGTGTCCAGAATATTCTAAGGGTGGATAGGACTAGAGATATTCTAAGGTTTACCCTAGTTATTATTTTATAACAAAAAAAATAATAATATCATATAACTAACTTTTATATATATTATATATTATAACTTTTATTGTTGTTGTTATTATTATTATTATTTATTTTGTGTGCAAGAGAATGTAAACCTTTCATTATTATTTTTTATCCTCACCTTGTAACACTATATTAACCCAACTTACTTAGAAACCATCATTAATGAGACAATGTACCTTCACTAGATAATGCCTATAACTTAGTGTGACATGGCATATGATTAATGTGACATGGAATCTTCTTTTACTATTTTAATATTTTCCTTAAGAAATCCATTTTAGACCCAAAATTTACTCTAACAGGACTTTTGTTTCTCAAATACACTTCACACAGAACTGCATCAGCCCAAAACATCAACTTCACATTCTTGAAAAATAGCATGGAACATACCATATTCAAGAGTGTCATATTGATTCGTTCTACTACACCATTATGCTAAGGATTGTATGGAATAATGGTTTGATGCTTAATCCCATGTTGGAGAAGATAGATTTCAAACTCACTAGAAGTATAATCCCCTCCATTATTAGTATGAAGAGTGTCAATACAAGATTGTACATCATTTTCAATCCACACATGAAAATTTTCATATGTTTCAAATGCTTGAGATTTATGTTTCAACAAATAATCCCATCACATCCTGGTGTAATCATCAATAAAATTCATGATATTGTTACACATAAAAATGCCACACTTAATTGTCACACCCTAAGTGTCGCAAGTGTCACAAATGTCGCAAAGTGTTGTATGCACCTTACTAAGTGTTGCATGCACTTTGTCAAGTGTCGTATGCACCTTAATAAGTGTCACATGAACTTCTCCAAGTGTCACAACTCGTTGACACCATGGAAAAAAATTTCCATGATCCCTAAGTCATATTGGAGGAAGAAACCCATCATTTCAAGGTCAAAAACATGCTTCTTACTTGGAAATTCCACAATTTTTTGGGTGTTTATGAAGGGTGGCGCCCCCTTGTCCATGTATAGGGAGCATCGGTGCTCCCCTTTCCATGTTAATGGAATTCCACTGAAACCCTGTCTCTAACTTAGGGGGAGAGCCACTTTGGTTAGAAGAAAATATGGAAAATCTCACATTTTCCTAAGGTATGGCTCTGAAGAGATGCGGTTGGTTTTGCTCAAATCCTATCCTATGGCCCTATTTTAGGATAAAATACCAACTCATGGAGCCATATCCTCAACCAATTACCTAAATATCCCATGGTAGTTGAGCCTCCCAATCCTATAAATTGAAGGCATTTCCATGGTGAAAATGAGGAAGATTTGAGGTGTCAAACCTTTGATCACGAGAGAAAGAATCTATTGAAGTATCAGCATTGTGGTCTCAATATTTTCATGCAAGGGCTGGATGAGGAGATCTTGGAGAAGATTGTTATGACATCAACATGATTTTTAAGTTCCTTCTTTTGGATTTCCATTCAATATTAACTTGGTATATTCCTTTATATATTGTGTTCATCATAGTGTCTATGATTAAGTTAAAACGGATATAGATAGATCTAGATTTTATCTAATGAAATATAGTAGAAGTAAAAAGGTTTTCCTTTTTATTTTAGGTCTCTTCAATTGTTGAAGTAATTAGAGTAGTGAGGGAAAAGGACGGAGCAGGGAGGACAAACTTTGGGAAACAAGTGTTTCTTTCTCCTTCTTTCTATAGGTTAATGAATTAGATCTATAAGGAAAGTAGGAACCATTTGTTTACTTCTATATTTGGAATAAAGAAGGGGTATTGGTCCAAAGGGGAGCTTAACCTGTCTGCAGGGTAAGATTTCTCATAACATAAAAATGGCAACTCCATTGGGGAAAGAATTTGACTAGTATTTCCTTTGGTTCATTTTGAATCCTTGCTTGTTTGATGCTTGATTCTGAGTTATTTTCCCTTCCCTATTCTTGATTGAAGAGTTTACAGAGTCATTTATTGAGTCTCTGTTGAGTTTTATCTTGTGGAATATTTTTTTAAACTTTTTCAAGACCAACAACCCCCTCCAGTGGATACCAGGGCGCCATTGGCCTGACTGGTACTCCCCCTTAGTTGTAATGTACCCAGACACCATAGTTGGCCACGTCACGCAAAAAAAATTATTTATTAGCTTTGATACCATTTTATTAGCGTGTCAAGCCTCCATCTAGGCAACAATATGCGTAGAATACACATAACACGGACTTCTGCTAATTAAATCCATTCCTTTGTTGTTATCCATTTTCGCATAGCCTATAGCTACAATTTATAACATATTTAGCTACAGCAATAACCATAAAACATATGCATCTAAAACATGTTAATAATCAATAGGAGATATGACTAAACAGTCACTACAGGAGCATGTAAGTCATTCTCATTCATGAAAATTTCATGCATAGCCATAACACATGTAAATAACGCAGTACAAGATAAAACACTTATCTTAAACAAAAATCGTGCAACCAGATACTTGGGATGGACATTCCACCCAATTGTAGACTCATTGTTCGAAATCTCAACATCAATTCACCCATGAACTAAGGCTAGAAATCCACAAAAGAGGGTGGTGTCTCACAGTCCACTCACGGCTCATAAATATCTCAACCCAACTAATATTCTCCTACAGCTATCCCGACTTCTCCACCAGCTCTCTTTCATTTGACATTCCAAACCCAAGGAATGCACCATTCATTTATCAAGGTTAGCCCAAGGAATGTACTGTATGTTTATCAAGGCTAACCCAAGGAATGAGACATTCATTTATCAAGGTCTCTCTGGAACATGCAACTAGGAATCTCTCAGCTATGAGTTCAAGGGAACACTGCTACTAGGAAAACTATCAGCAAGCCAACATAAATACTTGTTGTTTCAGTACAAATCATGCAAGAGTTCACTCTTTCGACCTGAAAATCAGGCTCTTCAGTTTCTCCAGCTCCAACTCACTCTAGTGACGCTCCATCTTGTGCTCCAGGATTCACCTTCCCCTCGTCGCACCATCTCTGAGCTCCCCCCTCGCTTCCCACGCACCCCATTTCTTCTCCCCAAATTTCTCCCCCTTCTATTACCTCTCTCCTGTCGATTGTACTATACCCCCATGTGCCCAATAACTTCGGGATGTGACCACTCACACCCACCCTCATACACATATTTAATGATTTTCTTTGGAAACACTCAATCAAAAATATGTGACCACTCGCATCCACCCTCTTAATGTATTCAATGATTGGCTTTAGGAACACTCAATCATACATTGGAAGGTTCATATACAATAGCAGATTTAGGAAAATGTGTTAAATCCATAAACATGGGTAATTCCCCCCTTGGACCCCTCTTGGTCATTATCCTATAAACTCCCCTCTCTTGTGGATTAATTCATCCCCCATCTCTTGTCCATATCCCCTTAGCGGTTGGCATCACATTTTATTATTAAAACATTGAAATACAATTTTCATATTACATCGCTTGGTCGTAGCCACATATTATATCTACATAAGCATTAATCAAACTGAGGATTATAATGGGGATGTTACATTAGAATTATAAGGAGCGCCATAGCACTCTGTCTCTTTGATGATAGGAGTGTCACTCTCTCCTTTTAGGTGGTTTTATGATTTTTTGTCTTGCTTTGATCAGTCTATTGTTTGGAAGATTTTATTCCAGGGTCTCCTAATATGTCTTTGACTTTGTTTTGATTGAGAAATTGATATTCATCACTCATTTCCTTTATTTATTTGATTTTTCAAAATTATCCTAGTTGTGAAATTGTATGTTAACAAGATCCCTTGGTTCATTCTACCTTTCAGTTGTTTGATCTTCATCTCGCAAAGTTTTCAGACTGCTTGATTGTTTATATGTTTTCATCAACTAGAGTTTGCAAAGGTTGTTTGGTACTAATCCCTTTTTGTCTTCGTTGAAACATCCCACTTTTTCTATGATTAGGACTCTCTTGTTTACCGCAACGCAGCCTTGAATATTGATTCTTTCTACTCATTTTTTAGGATTTTCGGGTGATTGTTTTCTTTCTCTTTTACATCATTTGGGTTTTTGTTTGAACTTATGTTGGAAGCATTCTGACATTTGTATTCTTTGGGTACTTGTCAACTTTTTTGAGTGAAATTTTTGTTTGATCTTATTTCTTGTTTCATGTCTCTTTGTGTCAAACATTGATTCCTTTCATCACATTTGAAAGTAGTGAAGCATTAAAAAAAATTGCATGTCTCATTGCTTTGGATCAAATGAAAAAAAAAATTGCATTCTAGTTTGTGGGTGGTGCATATTTGTAGTTTGAATTTGGTAGATCGCATTGGGTTTATGCATTTGGGAATGAAAAAAATAATCTTATCTTTTCCATAGTTAGCATTCATCGAAATTGAAATTTTTTCATTTCATTTTCATTTTGCATGGTTTTAAGAGTCAGGTCACAATATCAATTGTTGCACCTCCATACCCCTGAGTAAACGAACAACCATAAAATTAAATTGCTAATTAAAATCCATCTAGAGATTTTTCTTTCTAGGGCTCTGCAAACCTACATTAGATTTGTTGTATATCTTTGGAGTAGGTGATGAAGATAACTCTCCAAATATATAAAACAAACATAGAACCATGAGTTAGGGAGATAAATCCATTTTCCACATCAATGTCCTAGGAAACCCTTCTCACACAAGGGTCAATCACGAGGTCACATTAGGGCTAGCAGATTAACTGACCCCACTTCATTGGTATTGGTGGAGTGGTCTGCACGTATTACAAATGGTGTCGTTAGACACTTGGGGATCACTTTGTAGTTGCACACCTCAGTCATAGGCACCTCTCAAGGGGATTTCAGGTTTTGGCCCTTCCCTTGCGTGTATACCCGATTGTCAATTGTTTCCCCAGGATCTTCCATTGTAAGTGGTAAACTTTGTGGCCATAATCTTTAGGGATCATACACAAGGTGATGGTGAAGGGGAAAGTATTTATTGTACCTGGAACAGGCATTGATCAAACTCACTCAGGCTCCTTGGAGGGTAACCCACGGTTTCACCGTGTGGAAACTTGCGCCAAGGTGTAAGTATGTTAAGAAGGTCACCAACGTAACTATTCCACCCACTCTATTTCATCCTCTTCCTATATTGATCCCACGACGTTGGATTTCATCAGCAACTAGTGGTTTCATTATGGGAAGGTTTGTTTGTTTGCTTGCTTCCTAGATTTTTTAGTGTGTGTTTTTTGTTTTCCCTAGTCGACAATAGGTTGAATCAGTGTTTATGGCGTCAGTTCCTAGAACTACCAAAAAAGGAACCCCTTCTCACAAGGAACCTTTTATTTTTCCTTCTTTTGGAAACATTGTTCCTCCTTATATTTCCACAGTGAGTCTTCCTGGACTCACTATTGGGTTACCGGTATGGTTGTTTTCCACTCTGGTAATATCGAATGCTCCTAATGCTTTGAATGCAAGTAGCTCACCCTAAGAATAGGTGCCTCATGTTGACCCTTCGCCTTCTTCGTCAGTTGCGTATTCTTCCATTTTTTCTCCTTTTCCTAGTGAAAGCTCTGAAGCTAGTATCCAAGTGGATAAGAACAAGAACAAAAGGAAGATTAAGAAGAAGAAAAATAAGCAAGGAGCCAAACTTCCAACCACTGCAGGACATGTTGGAAGCAATCAACCAGTTACTTTCAATCAGGTTGGGAATAATGATGAGGTTCACAAGCCTATCAATACAACTCGAAAACCCAAAATCCCTTGCAGGCTTTGTAAGGGTGACCACCTTATTAAGGATTTCCTTGGTATTCCCAAGGTTTTAGATGTGTGGTCCACGAGTTCTAAACAACTCGTATCATCAGCCTATGCAGGTCATGTTGGTGACAACCTATCAACTAGTGAAAGTAAGGTTCAGGAGAAGAAAAGTAGAGTCAAATTTCCATGTAGGTTATGCAAAGGACGTCATCAAACTCACATTTTCCCTTGTATGGATGAAGCCTCAAAATTGTTGGAAGAAATAACTATTTCCCGGCCACAACTTCCAACTTCTTATCGTAAACTCTCTCTCGACCCTCCATTGGTTTCTGAAGTGATCAATCTGATTCCATCATCGGTCGATCCCACTCTTCCCTTGAAGAGTGAAGCTAAAGTGGTCGATCTATTTCCCTCATCGTTCAATCCCACTCCCTCCTTAGAGAGTGACACTCACCAAGTGATCGATCTGATCCCATCATTGGTCGATCCCACTCTCCCATTAGAGATTGAAATCAATATCTCTCATGTTTTTCTTGTTAATATCGATTCTACCATACAAGGGGGGATTTCTCCTCCTATTGTTGAACCCCCTCCAAGTAATGAGGCCATTTTTTTCGATTGGCATGGGATAATCAGACCTCGTCTTCCTTCCTACGTACCTTTCCAAATAATTGTTCAGGTTTGTGGTAGGAGCATACCTTAGACTATCGTAGATGAAGGTGCTTTCGTTAGTATTTTATCTTCAACAACTTGGCTAGTTTTGGTTTTTCCTCAGCTTGTGTCATTCACCCAGAATCTATTATATTTTAACAAATGAATCACTCAACCTTCTAAGATCCTTCCTCAATTGTCCATTACTTTAGGAGGGAAAATCCTCTATATTGATGCTATGGTAGTTCACGACCCTTTGGATTTTACTTTTCTCCTTGGGAGATATTATGTCTACGTCATGAAAGATATTGTGCCCACTCTCTTTTGAGTGATATATTTCTCTCATAATGGAAAATTTATGACTATCGATCATCTTTCATTTGTTTGTCCTTATTTGACTGCCATCCAGCCACCTTCCCTAAATGGTCCTTATGTGCAAGTGGTATCACCCCCGCCACGGGTTAATTATGTGGCAACATGTCCCATGCGTTTAGCTTCGGATGAGGTTATTTTGACTTAGATCCAATATTTGACATGGTGATATCCTCAATAGAGATATTAGAGTTGGATCTCCCTACCTTTATTGTGGCCCTTGATATGTATTCCTTCTAGAGCGTTGTTCTTCCATCCAACAATAATCCCTTGGAATCCATGATTGAGGTATGTCCCTTGACATGTATTCCTTCCATAGCATTCTCCTCTTGGAAGCCATGATCACAAATAGGTAATGAGCATAGTTTTCTTCTATGTGGAAATCTCGTTAAAAAATGAAACAGAATTCTGGGAATCGAACCCATAGGTTATGAGCATAGTTCTTTCCTTGTGTCAAGGTCGTTAAAAAATGAACTAGACACCTATGAGCACAGTTCAATGTCTCTGTCAAGATCGTTAAAAAATTAAACAACTGCCTCTCTTGTTGAGTCAATTATTTCGTTAGAACTTGTAACGGAACCTTCATTTCATCTACCTAGGTCAATTGATCCTCTTTCTTCCTCCCTCTCTGGTGAAAATTTTCCTATTAGTAACCTAGAATCTATCGGGTATAGACATTGTCGATAGGAGAAGAGTCGGTGAATGAAACGAAGCTTGGGGGCATGGATCCATCCTCTGGAAATCATGCTGGAGTTAATCCACTAGCTTTTCAGCTAGGGGAAAAGTACCAACCATCCACGGGCACCACCTGAGCATAGTTCTTGTTTTGTTTCAAGCTCTTTAAAAATTGAAACAGATTGTTTGCTTAATGGTTGCGCTCTCCACTGCTTCGTTGTTATTTTTCATCTCCCTTGCTTATATCTTGTTACAGAAATATTATATGTGTCGTTTCACTTGCTTATATTCATTGCATTTATGCTTCACACTAGTCGTATGCATCACGTTGCTTCCATTTTGCAGTAAACCTCTAAAGAAACACATTGCTAGGAGTGATCCTCATTTGGGGGTCGTTCTCATCGTAACGTAGTAATATTTTCTATAACGATCTTAGTCTTTGTTCTTTCTTGTGCTCATAAATACATGAGAATAGGTTACCGAGGTTAGTCTTTGTTCTTTCTCGTGCTTGTTAATACATGAGAATAGGTTACCAAGTATATTTTTATCTCTTTTTCAAACTAGTAAAAGCTATATGAAAATGGAACTCTTTGGAGTTTCCTTTAAGATTTTTTTAGACTCCCTAAACATGAAAATATTATCGATTGAGATTGCTTCCTTTAACACTCGTTAAAAGGTTTGAAAGGGCATCTTTTGAGTGGTAGTTTATCTCTTTTTTGGCCTCGCGAGACTAATTACAAAAAAGGAATACTCTAGTCAAGCATGACTAGAAGAGTTCTACCTTGTATTGTTTTACACTTTTTTCGGACTTGGGAGACTAAATTTATGAAAAAGTCACCCATGGAGTCATATTTAAGTTTTTTTCAGACTCTCTAAATGTGAAAAAACATCGATTTTACCTTCTTTGGGCTTGTAAAATTATGCATTGAAGGACCTATATGGGACCAAACTCGAGGACCCGTACAAGACAGAACCACTCCTTCAGGTTCGTTAAACATATGTCGATGGACTCATCAAATATGAGCTATATTGAGCATCTATTATCCTCCTCTATCTTGTTAAAAAACAAAGAGGTACTCATCAATCATGGTGGGGGGGAATTGAAAGAAGTGGGTCAAGTTTTTTGGAATCCATTATGGAAGCTATTGTTGTCTCCCTTGAACATGAAACATGTTTGTTTCTCGTCTTACAGTTGGGTAATATTATTTTCTTTGAGTCATACCAATTCCATGTGTCGTTATAGTTTTTTCTTTCTATTTGAAGACTGCTCATATTGTTGTCGAATTATGTGCTTGGTACTCGTCAAGTCAATGTTGCCAAGTCATTTGTCGTACCTCTCAATGTTCAAGGGAAGTTTCATTCCAAACCAACCATCTGCAATATTACCAATTTCCATTCATGTGTCATTCCATACTCATTTAATCCACCATCTCACATTGCTTTCTTGTCTCAGTATCGCACCGATGATGGGGGATACATCAAGGCCCTCCTTCGATGAGTCTTTTTCTGTCGAATTCAACACATCATCCAAGAATTAGCCTTAGAAACAAATTAATAACTTGGAACCTGCATGCCTCAATGGCGGGCCTCCTCACTTCCGATAGTAGGTTTACACCATTCACCTTTGATCGGATGACTCCATGAATGTTTGACCTCAACTCATTTATTCACATTCGTTAGAATGTACTAAAGGTACCTTGTGATCCAGATTATTTTCAGCACGAAATGAGAGCGGAGATATAATAAAGAAATGCACAGAGATATCATGTATATCCAATAATATAACAGAAATATATCAGAGATGCAGCCATAAACACAGATATAAAGTAATACACGATTTCTATTAATAAAATAAATGTACAAAGACTATAAAAATACAGAGTGAAAGACTTGCTAGAATGGTGGCAGCTTATCTCTGAGAAGAGATGTGACGGTTGCTCGCCTTCACAAGAAGATCATTACAATGAGGCTCTGAAGGCCTTTTTACAATAATCAGGTATGCCAAAAACCTATCCCTAGGAGATGAAGCACCAAAAGTCATGTGGGCCCGGTTTGGGTAAGTTAGTACATCAACTTCCTGGGGTCGTAACTTTTGCATACGATCTCCATTTTAGGCGTATGATAGTTCATTGGAAAGGTATCATCGAGGAGATTCATTTTGGGGGCTCAATCATGCCTTTAGCTATCATTGAGAACCTTGATCTCGAAAAACCTTCATTTGGGCCCTCAAAATGGCCCTGGAAGTTAAAAACTGCTAAAAATAGTAAATTGCCAAAATTGCCAGAAAATTGTTTTGAGCTAGTCAGAAAAGGTGGGTGGCCACCGATATCCACCTGGATCAATCCTCCCTCCTTAGGAATCAATGGTCTCCATTGTTTTGAGTTCCGGGTGGAGAGAGAAAAGCGTTTGTTGAATCTGCATCTTGGTGAGTTGTTTGCCTTGTTGGAGACGTCACGCTGCTCAGTTTGTGGAAGTCTGTCACGAACCTGTCGAGGTTGAGGTTGTTCAACAAGTCGGGCTACATGAGAGGACGGTGCACAGAAGGAATATTTTCACTTTGTTGTAACCTTGTCGACCTTCTTCTATTGGATAGAAGGTGCTTGGAGCGAGACTATAGTGGTTGCAGTGTCTTTATGTTCCCCTTTTGAATAGGTTGTGAAGAACCTAAATTTTGCAGTATGAGATACTAACTTGCAACACTTTTTAGGTGGAACAGTAGTCGGAACTACCTATGGTATTCTGTAGAGATGGCACCCTAGAGAAACAACGACATTGTGGGGTCATGACTCAGAAACAGCATGGCGTCTCCACATATATGGTTGGCCCAAGAGAACATCACAGACATCTAGTGGGGAAACATCACATAATACCTCATCCTTGAAGGGTTGGATTTCGTATGACAATCATCACTGTTGGTTGACACGAAGATCTCTTCCTTGGTGAAGCCACCCGATGTTGTATGGTTGCGGGTGTGGTGTTGTCGACAATCCCAACTATTTGACGACCTCTACTGAGA
>SNQJ01S0044315.1:154955-171155 GCA_010110895.2 Picea sitchensis
TTATGTCTTAGGTGATATTCATGGGTTGACTTGTTCATGTATCTATTTTCATTATTAGGGTGATGATAAAGTGCCTTCGTAGCATGACTTCCCTTTATCGTACCTGCAGTGTTTTGAGGATTTACTTTTGGTGTTTCGGGGACTGGTTTGATCACTGTTGTAACATCCCCATTATAATCCCCAGATTGATTAATGCTTATGTAGATATAATAAGTGGCTACGACCAAGCGATCTAATATGTGAATTGTATTTCAATGTTTTAGTAACAAAATGTGACGCCAATTGCTAAGGGGACATGGACAAGAGATGGGGGATAAATTAATCCACAAGAGAGGGGAGTGTCTAGAATAATGACCAAGAGGGCTCCAAGGGGGGAATTTCCCATGTTTATGGATTTAACCCATTTTCCTAAATCTGCTATTGTATATGAACCTTCCCATTTATGATGGAGTGTTTCCAAAGCCAATAATTGAATACATGTAAGAGGGTGGGTGTGAGTGGTTGCATCCCGAAGTTATTGGGCACATGGGGGTTGAGTACAATCAGCTTGGGGAAGAGTGTGAGTCAAGAAAGGAAAGAAAAAAAGAGAGGAATTTCGTATGGGTTGGGATAGAGGTAATAACAGTTTGAGTAGTTTGGGAAGAAATTAAAGTTTTTGCATGGAAGGGGGACAGAGAGAAGAAAAGAGAGCTTGGATGATCCAGGTGGATATTGGTGGCCACCCACCTATTCCACTTGGACCCCCACCATTGCTTCTTTTAGTTTTTCAGTTTCCGCACAGTTTACTATTTTTAGCAGTTTTTTGGGTCATGAACTTCCGGAGCCGTTTTGAGGCCTTAAACAACGTTTTTTGGGAAAACGGGGAGCAACATGGATCTTAGATCGATGTTTCTCACCCAAAAGTTGTATTCCTCGGATAGATATTTCTAACAAGGTATGGAACGTGTCAAACAGAGATTGTATGCCAAAGTTACGTCCCCGGGAAGTTGATGTACCAACTTACCCAAACGGGGCCCATAGTCTTGGCGTTTCATATCCTAGGGTTAGGTCTTTGGATGTTTAGGATTTTCCATTGTTTCTCAATAATAATAGGCCTTCGAGCCTCATTGTAACACAGTTCATAGGCCAGTATCCGCGACATCTCTTCTCAGAGATAAGCTACCAGTGCCCTAGCTAGTTTATTTCCATTCTGTCTGTAAGCATATTTCAGTCATTTGTTATTAATGAAATGAAGTCTTATTTCTGATGCATCTCTGTGTTTATGTGTATTTCTATATTTCATTGTGTTCCTACATAAATCTATATCATTGGAGTTGTTGCAGCCATAGGAAGGCGAAGTCTGGACCATAACTGGAGTGTAATTGGAGATGGATAACTGAAGATCCTAGTTGTCAGGATGGAAGAGTGAACTCCTGCATGAGTTGCACTGAAACAACAAGTGTTGTTGTTGGTTTGTTGATAGTTTTCCTAGCAGCATTTCTCCTTGAGTTCCCAGCTGAGATATTCCTCGTTACATGTGCCAGAGAGACCCTAATAAATGAATGGCACATTCCTTGGGTTATCCCTGAAAAACGGATGGTACATCCATTAGGTTAACCCTGATAAACAAACGTTTCGTCCCTTGCGTTGTCCTTGATAAATGGATGGTACATCCTTTGGGTTATCCCTGGTAAATGAATGGTGCATTCCTTGGGTTAGGAAAGTCAAGAGGAAGAGAGTTGGTGGAAAAGTCGGGATAGTTGTAGAATAATGTCAATTGGGTTGAAATATTTGTGAGTTGTGAGTGCTCTATGAAATATCACCCTCTTTTTTGGATTACTAGCCTCATCTCGGGGGTGACTAGTTGTTGATATTTGGAACAATCAATATACGGTTGGGTGGAACACCCTTCCCAAGTAGTTGGTTGCACGATTCTTGTTTTAAGATAAGTGTTTTATCTTGTTCTGAGTTATTTACATGTGTTATTGTTGTGCATGAACTCTGCATGAATAAGAATGACTTATATGTTGTTGTAATGAATGGTTTAGTTGTTGTTAGCGCTAGAAGTCAACTCAAGATTGATATTGAGTCAAGCCTAGCACATATTGTTTCAAAATGCTCAATAAGTTTATGAAGGTAGAAAGATCATACATTTGGTTTCAATGAGGCTTATAATTTGAGCAATTTAAACCACTTTCTTATGTGCAGCAAACGAGGTAAATAAAAATTCTTATCAGTGAAATAAGATAAGTGATATGGTATGAAAGAATTTTGGAAAAAAAAACTGATAAATTCACCAAAGAGAAACATGTTCTTTAATTCATTTACTCAGTAGAAGAATGAATCATTACTCAGAAACCCTTTCCAAATAAGATTCAAAGGGTTTAAACATTTATGTGGCAAAGATTGCAATATATCCTGTAAAAAAACCTTATCAACATAGATTTACAGTCATGTATCATACAAAATCAAAATATGTTCAAGATGAATTAAAAGAGATGATAAACAGATAATATAAACACACACTAACCATTAGCTTCATAAGCAGCTGATATATTTACATAAGAAAATATAAGCAAAAATTAGCCCTTGAAAGTTTTACAATAAAATCCAAAATATGGATATCCTCCATCATCTCACTCTCTCCATTCCTCTCTTTTATAAATATATTACATTCTTCTAAATATCCAAGAAAAATGGATCAAAAAACCTCCATCCCAAATTTGAAATGATGAGGTGGCTAGGCAATTTTAGAAAACATAAATTGTCGAAATTCTGGAAAAATGATGCTCAGAGATCCACTTGTTTCTCCCAAACCATGACTGTACATGTGTAAAATCCGAGAGTTTTTTTTGTATATGACTCCATTATTGATAAAAACCTCTTTCACTTTTAAAAAATAACCTTCCCGCTTCCCGAGATCTGTTCCCAAAGATAATGACTAAAACAGGAAAATTCCTGAATTTCTGAATCCGAAAAATGAGTTGAAAAGATTCATTCGAATCTCCAAAACCATGACATCTGTATAAAAATTGAATGAGTTTTTTGTATATGATATTATTAATCCTATTTCATTTGACTGATATTTCTCACCATCTGCTCGAAATCCATGCAAAAGGTTGATGACTAAAACAGGAAAATTCCAAAATTTATGGTAACTTCTTGCTAAAAATTAGGCCAACGTGATGATGTGTTCCCAAAATATTATCCATCAAGAATTCGACCTTCCTTATTAGGTACCAAGGTGTTTTAAATATATATGAGTCAAAATTTAAATTATGTGGTATCCCTAAAAAAATACGAGTGTTGGATAGTGACAACAAACCCTAATTTCTAGGCAACAATTGTATACTAGAATATATCATTGACTAATCAAGCTCCACTTGGAAAATGAGTTGTCCTTCCCTCTGATTTTAAGTGATTGATATCCAACTCACCTGAGAAAGTAAATAGGTTGAATAGGTAGATGGTCTCATAATCATCCTCCAAAACCGTGTCATTTGCCTAAAAACAGGTTGCGCTACAGGAACTTCATGTAACGCCAGCACACTTTTTCTGCATAGGAAAATTGTAGGAACTTCCTGTAGCGCCCTTTTTCAAAATATTATTTTAGACTTTAAAACCCCTCATATGACCTTAATATGGAAAAAAAGATGCTAAGAAGACCTTATTATCTTTATATAAGCAAAATATGAATTTTTAAGACCAAAATTTGATCATGAAAATATTAGTGCTAACAGTGGTATCTCTTGTTGAATTATTAGCATGCTTCAGATGCATGTTTTCTATGCTTATTGTTGTAGCTAAATCTGTTATAAATTGTAGTTGTAGGCTATGGGAAAACAGATAACAGCAAAAGAATGGATTTAATTAGCAGAAGTTTCGTGTTATGTGTTTTTCACACGTATTATTTCTTATCTAGAGGCTAGGTACGTTACTAAAATGGTATCAGAGTTGATAAAGAGAAATTTTTAGCTGACGTGGCCTAGCCATGGTGTTTGGGTATGTTACAAAGTGGTATCAGAGCCTAGTTTTCAACACTAAGCTTGGATGAGACAATTAGTGGAATGCGGAAGTGAAAATTACAGACTATGCAAGAAAACTGTTTGACATAATGCTAGAAAAAGGATGTCTGAAATTCGTTTGTTGAAATTCGTTTGTTGAAATTTCATGGGTAATGTAAAGAATTGAACCCCTTTGGAAATTTCGAGGATAAGCAAATTGGAAAATTTTTGGTATTTTTTCGTACACTAATGTCAGCATGACGTGGAGGGGGGCCACGTGTCAGTTGACGTGGCGACAGGTGATGTGTATTTCCATGGTGGTAGGTACACGAAGGCAAGGAGATAGAAAAATGTCTAACTGTTGGGACTTATTATGAGTCTGTGAATCCGCAAGTCCATGAATCTGCGAGTCTACAAAGGTAAAAATGGCCAAGTTTTGGACTTATTACGAATCTATGAGTCTGTGAGTCCGCAAGTCCACAAAGATAGAAAAATGGCTAAGCGTTGGGACTTATTATGGGTTCGTGAGTCCGTGAGTCCGTGAGTCCTCAAAGGTAAAACGGTTAAGTCTTGCGACTTATTATGAGTCTGTGATTTCGCGAGTCCACAAAGTTATAAAAATGGTGAAGTGTTGGACTTATTGTGAGTCTATGAGTCCATGAGTCCGCGAAGAAGTGGAAAAATGGTTAAGTGTTGTGACTTTTCAGACGAACTTATGAAAGGAATAATTATGTTTTCGTGAGTCTGCAAGTACGCGAGTTCGTGAATCTGAAAAGATGGAAAAATAATCTAAGTGTTGAGACTTATCGGACGGACTTATGAAAGGGAGAATTATGCTTTCGTGAGTCTGCAAGTCCACAATTCCATGAGTCCATGAGTCTGAATAGATGGAAAAATAATCTAAATGTTGATACTTTTCAAACGGACTTATGAAAGAGAGAATTATGCTTTCGTGAGTCTGTGAGTTCGTGAGTCCGAATAGATGGAAAAATAATCTAAGTGTTGAAACTTTTTGGGTGAACTCATGAAAGATATAATTTTGATACAGTATAGGAACACAATTGTACATAATTTAATGGGTCTTGTTAATTATTTTATCCTAACAAATTGTGTTGGCTACAAATCTTGTAGAATTAGAGGTACATAAAAAAATTAGTTCTTATATGAGGGATAAAGTCATGGAAGATGCTCAAGGGTCTTACAGCTATGGAGAAGAGTTCATAAGTCTACATATCAGCTTGGGGAATGTTGAGACAGAATTAAATGGAAGAAGAGATAGGCAAGAGCTTGTCACTATGAGAATTATGCATAGGAAAGTGCAAAGCTACAAGGTTGATAATGAAAGGATTATGAAGGCTCGAGAAGAGATACTTCATAGCTTGAACATGTTTCATATGCAAGTTAACAAAGATTCGGGCACCAAGCAAGAAGCTAGTGCTAGAAAAATATCAACATCTAGATCTCACAGCAAAATGGATGATCATGGAAATAATATGCAATAAAGAAGCATGAGAAAACTCCATCATTCTCTAAGGCATTCCACTTTAAGAAATCATGCAAGTTTAGGATCAGGAAGCATCCCAAGTGCGTCTCATGTTAGGAGGAAAAGAAGAAGGTATGAGGAAGACATATTGCAAGGTGAACTCAGGAAAATAAAGCCACCTACTTTCAATGGTGAGCACGGGAAAGGAGAAAAGGAAGAAGCTTGGCTATTGGAAATAAAGAAATATTTCCAACTGCATGACTACCCATCCTAGGTAGAAGCTAGGATTTCCACCTACCACTTGCAAGGAAAGGCAACCATGTGGTGGGATCAACTTAAGCAAGCCAAGAACCTCGATGAGAAGAGAATCTCATGGAGGAAATTCAAAGGATATTTCCAGGAGAAATATTTGTTCGAGCATTACTATGAGAGAAAGATGAAAAATTTCTTTGAACTCAAGTTGGGAACCATGACAATGGAGGAATATGAGAAGCAGTTCTTTGAATTGTTGAAGTATGTTGACTTCATCAAGGATGAGAAGGTTAAAATCCAAAGGTTTCTACGTGGGTTACCGTCCTTCTATAGTGATAAGATTCAATATGAAAACCCCAAGACCTTGGAGGAAATCATAAGGAGAGCAAGGCACCTTTATGAGAAAAGAAAAGGAAGGCCAGTGTTCCAAACGACTTGGAATGACCGGGTGAGAGAGAAAAATTATCAAATGAAGAAAGGTTTTAAGCCACCCTTTTTCAGAAATAACTCTCAAGCAATTCAGCAAGGCCAGGTAGCCGAAAATGATCAAAAGAATGTAGATTCATTTGGGAAAATGCAAAGGAAATAGTCTGTTCAATGTTGGGGGTGTGGGGGGGATCATTTATCTAAGGACTACCCTCATAAAGGAGAAAGAATGAGAATTTTCCACAACATTCAGGAGGTTGAAATAGTGGGAGACATGGGAGGAAGTATGCCAAGGATGTATGAAACCTTTGAAAACAAGAAGGCGGAGTATCAATCCCCCATGATCGAAGTAGAAGGTAAAATTGATAACCAGCCCATGGCAATTTTAATTGATTCTGGAGTTAGACATAGTTACATAAATGCTAACATTGTTGAAAGATTTCACTTACAAAGAAATAAGCATAAGAAATCTTGGTTAGTTCAGTTAACCATGGGGGCTAAGAGAAAGATCAATGAGTTGGTTAAAGATTGCCAAATAAACATGAATGGAATCAATACAAAGGTAGATGTAAACATCGTACCATTGAGCTCGTATAACTGTCTAATTGGCATGGATTGGTCGGAAAAGAATCATGTTGTCCTAGAATTTTACAAAAAAGACAATCACATGTCTCAATGAGGAAGGGAAGCAAGGAAAGATTCAAGGAATTCCAAGAGTTGTAGTTGTTAGAGATATTTCAACTATGCAATTGAAGAAGAGCTTCAGGAAGGGATGTTAGGTGTTTGCAGCCCATATGGAGGAGGCCGCCAAAGATAAAGTGGAAAGCATTGAAGACCATCCGGTCTTAAGGAATTTTGAAGATGTTTTTAGGGAAATCCCAGAATTTCTACCAAAGAGAGACATTGATTTATATATCGATTTGGTGCCAGGAGTTTCCCCAGTGTCTAAGACACCATGCAGAATGGGTACACCAAAATTGAAGGAGTTGCAGATGCAGCTTGAAGAGTTGTTAAAAAAGGGGTATATACGCCCAAGTGTGTCACCTTGGGGAGCCTCGGTTCTGTTTGTGAAGAAGAAGGATGGAACCTTAAGGTTGTGTATTGATTTCAAACAACTTAATAAAGTTACCATAAAGAATAAGTATCATTTACCCAAAATTGATGATTTGTTTGATCGGCTGAAAGGTGTAAGAATATTTTCAAATATTGACTTGAGATCAGGGTATCATAAAGTAAGGACAAGGGAAGAAGACATTAGCAAGACAGCATTCAAAATAAGATATGGGCATTATGAATTCATGGTAGTGTCATTTGGACTATTAAATGCCCCAGCATTTTTTTTGTGTTTGATGAATGGAGTGTTCAGGGAGTACATGGACAAGTTTGTGATTGTGCTTTTAGATTATATACTCATCTATTCCAAATCAGAAGAGCAACATGAGCAACATTTAAGAATGGTGTTACAAGTTTTGAGAGAGCACGGATTATATGCTAAGTTAAGTAAGTGCATCTTTTATCAAAAGAAGATTCATTACTTGGGGCATATAATATCAGCAGCAGGGATAGAAGTGGATCCTGAGAAGATAAAGGTCATTAGAGGATGGCTAGCACCAAAGAATGTGACAGAATTCAAATCATTCATGGGTCTTGTCGGTTATTACCAAAGATTCATAAAGGTTTTTCACAGATTGCAAGCCCAATCACTTATTTGCAAAAGAAGGGTGTGAAATTTGAATGGATTTCCAAGTGTGAAGAGAGATTTTAACAGTTGAAAAGAATATTGAAAAGTGCTCCAATATTGAAGATTGCAGATCCAAACGAAGATTTTGTTGTGTGCACTGATGCATGCAAGGAAGGGCTTGGTGGAGTCCTTAGTCAAAAGGATCATGTGGTATGCTATGAGTCCAGAAAATTAAAAGAGCATGAGAGGAATTATGCTACCCATGACTTGGAGTTAGCAGTGATTGTACATGCATTGAAAATGTAGAGGCAATACCTTGTGGATAAGAAATTTGAGCTAAGGAAAGACCACTATGGTCTAAAGCATGTGTTTGGACAGCCAACCCTAAATGTTAGGCAAACTAGATGGCTAGAATTTCTGAATGAATATGACTTCGAAATTAAGCACATAAAGGGAAAGGAAAATCAAGTCGTTGATGTACTTAGCAAGAGATATCATGAAGTTCATATTGCATCCATTAGCATGTACAAAACGGATCTAAAAGACAAAGTTATTGCAGCAGAAAATTCAAATAAGAATTATTTAAAAATAAAAGAGACATTACAGCAAGGTAATTTTCAGCAGAAATTTAATTATTATGAGTTGAAAGAAGATGGAATTCTCATGTACAAAGGTAAGGTGTATGTTCTAAATTCCAGTGAGCTGAAAAATGCAGTGTTGAAGGAGATCCACAATGTGTCATATCACGGTAAGCTAGGATATCAGAAAACAATTGCAGCGGTAAGAAGCCAATATTGTTTTCCAGGAATAAAGAAAGAAGTGGCTAATTACATAGCCACGTGTCTGGAATGCCAAAAAGTAAAGACAGAACATAGACACCCAACAGGTTTGCTACATCCATTTCCTATTCTGGAATGGAAGTGAGAAGTTGTCTTGGTTGATTTTATTACTAAGATGCCCGGAATAGTGAAGCAGCATGATTCCATCATGGTGGTGGTGGAAAAATTGACTAAATAATCACACTTTATTCTTGTAAAGACTACACACAAGGCAACAAATATTGCAGATATTTATATGAGAGAAGTTGCTAGGCTACATGGAGTACCTAAGGAAATAGTTTCAGACAGATATCCAAAGTTTACTTCCAAAGGAAGGATTGAACTCACCAACGGAAGCTTCAAGAATGTGTTGCATGTTCCCAAACTTTCTGTCAACCTTCTCTCCGTGTATCAGATGACGAATTCTGGCATCGGAAAGAAATTCATATTCACACCAAATTTCATGGACATCTATGACATGCAATCCAACTCCAGGGTTTCTACCAGTGAGGTAAATCATCAGTCTAGATTGTATACATTTTATGAATTCATTGAACCTGATTATGCTTTACTACTTACTCATGTTGATGAAAGTAGTAGGATATGGCACGAAAGGTTTGGACATTTGAATTTCAGATACATGCAACATCTTAGCAAGCAAATATTGGTTGATGTTCTACCAGGCATTCATTTCTCCAAGGGAGTGTGTGAGGGATGTGTTCTCGGGAAACACCCTCAAGAGAAATTCGACAAGGGAAAGTCTCAGAGAGCCTCTGCACTTTTAGATCTGATCCACATTGACCTTATGGGTCCTTTTCCACATCCATCGACCAGGAAAGCGAGGTTTGTTCTCATTTTTGTTGATGATTTCTCATGTTTTACATGGATCTACTTTCTCAGGCAAAAATCTGAGGTCTTTTAACACCTCAAAGATTTCAAAGCCCTAGTTGAGACACAAACCGGAAACAATATCAAGGTCCTCCAAACTGATAATGGAGGAGAATATGTAAATCATGAGATCCATAATCTTTTCCATGAGGAAGGGATTCAGTTGCAGCACATAGTTCCCTATACTCCGCAGCAAAATGAAGTTGTTGAGCGGAAAATGGATCTCTAAAGGAGATGGCATCTTGCATGTTGCATGCAAAGTCACTACCACGGAGACTATGGGCCGAAGAACTTAATTGTGCAACATACATCCAAAAAATATCTCCCCATAGATATGTCAAGGATAAGACACCCTGTGAGGCTTGGAGCGGCCTCAAACCGGAAGTGACCCACTTTCGCATTTTCGGTTCACGTGCATGAGCCCGGATTCCCTCTGACAAGAGGAAGGCACTTGATCCACAGAGCACTGAGTGAATTTTTGTTGGATACCCCGACAGTGTGAAGGGATATAGACTTATTGATATTTCCTCGGACCAGCTCATCATTGAGCGAAGTGTCCAATTCGAGGAAAGTGTCTCACATGTAACTCAATTATCGCATACATACACCTTCATTCTTCCACCTGTCTGAGATGATTAGCATGCACATGGAGAATCTTCAAATGAGAGTTCTGATTTAGCGAAATCAATTGATTCAAATTCAAAGTTAGTATAGTCATATGCAGATTCAGAGCATCCAGATGTAGTTGCAGAGCCAGAGCAGAGGCCCAAGTGGGCACAGACTACTCTTCAGGATGTAGGGGATATCGTTGGTGATCCAGCCGACACTAGCAGAAATCAATCTGATTTCAAGGAGCCTCCTATTTCACTCACTGCCACTGAACCATTTCCCGCCAGGCATATTTTCTTGGTTTAGTCTTCAGATCCAAAGTCTTATGGTGATATTGTTGGAAATCCCTTTTGGGAATCTGCCATGCAGGAGGAGTACAACTCCCTCCTCGAGAACCAGACTTGGGATCTAGTTCCCCTTCCTTATGGGAGGAAACTTGTTAGATGAAAATGGGTATACAGAACCAAGAGTGTGGTGGATGGACAGATTAGCAGATACAAAGCCAGGCTTGTTGCCAAAGGCTTTCAGTAGGTGCATGGTATTGACTATGATGAGACCTTCGCTCCAGTAGCGAAGATGGATTCCATACGATTGGCAATTTCCATTGCGGAAGCTAAGGGATGGTAAGTCCATCCGATGGACGTGAAGAATGAATTTCTTCATGGTGATATCTCTGAGGATATCTACAGGGAGCAGCCCCAGGGATTTATGCAGGACTCATATTTGGTCTGTCGACTGAAGAAGTCCCTTTATGGCCTCAAGAAGGCTCTGAGGGCATGGTATGCCAAGATGGATTCCTACCTGTTGTCACGGAACTTTGTACATTGTAAATCAGACATGGATGTCTACATGCTCAGGACGGTTGATTCACTTCTACTTTTAGTTTTGTACATTGATGATTTGTTGATCATTGGTTGCTTGACTTTAGCGATTGTTGCAGTCAAGAGGATTCTACATGACAGGTTTTTGATGATGAACATGGGTTCGCTACACTTATTCCTTGGATTTGAGATCAGTCAGGATACATCAAGCATCAAACTGTCTCAGGCCAAGTATGCACGAGATCTCCTTGAGAGATTTCACATGACAGACTGCAAGTATGCTCTGACTCCTTTCCTATCAGGAGTCAAACTTGAGGATGGCGGGGGTGTTAAAGTTTCTTGATTAATCTGTTATTATCAATCTTGATTATAACAATAGCATAATAAGGATATTACTGAAAGAAACACAATCACAGAGTACACAAGTATTTATCTTAGGAAACCCTCAAGGGGAAGAAAACCCAGCAAAACTTCTTTAATATAGATTCAATAACCAAGTACAATGTCTCTCACAAGAGAGATCTCACCAAACAGAAGATCCACCAAAAACCCTAACCAAAACAGAGTAGCGCACCACTTAGACCAAGATAGTCCTTCACCAAGATGACCTTCACCTTTACTGAGATACTATTCCTTGTAGTTGTGTCACTTCTCCTTGTAGTTGTGTCACTCTCAGACTTGTGCACTTGATAGAGAGAGCTTGATGAGTGTGTGTACAAATGAGGTGTTAGGCATCTTATAAATACAAGTTGTGCCCCCCCCAATAATTAGGTCAGGGACAACCTGTCCACTTTACCATTTTAATTCACATTTGTCTTGTCAAGGCACAATAGGGTCGACTTGTCAATATATATATTTTATCTTTTGCTTTATCCACAGAAGGGGATAAGAATATTCTTTGAAGTTACACAATATTTTAACATTCCCTCTTAACAAGAAGGATATTCTTTATCTTTTGACAAGTCACTGGATGCCATCATCAATTGAACAGTATTACCTAGGCAATATCATCAACTAGATAATCATCATCAACTTGACAGTAGCATCAACTGGATAAAATCATCAACTGGGAAACATCATCAACTAGGCAACAGCATCAACTGGATAACATTATCAACTGGGCAACATCATCAACTAGGTAACATCAATATAATCCACTTGGTCATATGGCATCACGATCACTGACTGGTTCTCCATGAATCCATATTAAAGAAGTTTTGTTCTCTTTATCTTCGCACAGAAGATACTCTTTCTTTGTTTCATCTTCACGCAGAAGATGCTCTTTCTTATCTTCACACAGAAGATATATTATCTTCACACAGAAGATGTCTTATCTTCACACAGAAGATATTCTATGAGTTTTTCCATTCCTTTTATGTTCTCCCTTCTCTTGGAGTCATTTATCACCCATCCACTGGGGAGGACTACTACCATAGCTTCACTCCTAGTCATCCCACATGAACTAGAGAAGATAATATGATAGCCTGGGCAATACTAGACTCCCTTTCCATGATCCACGCAGGATCACAACACAAACCTCAAGAGCCAACTAACCATTCCACATGGTCAACGTTTGTGTTCCAGACTACTCAATCCTTGTCTAGAGGATATGATCCAGGTGGATATCAGTGGCCACCCACCTTTTCCGACTGGCTCAAAACAGTTTTCTGACAATTTTGGCAATTTACTATTTTTAGCAGGTTTTAACTTCTGGGGCCATTTTGAGGGCCTAAATGAAGGTTTTTATAGATAAAGGTTCTAAATGATAGCTGAAGGAATAATTTATCCCCCAAAATGAATCTTCTTGACGATACCTTTCCAACGAGCTATCATACGCCTAAAACGGAGATCGTATGCAAAAGTTACGACCCTGTGAAGTTGGCGTACTAACTTACCCAAACGGGGCCCACATGACTTTTGGTGCTTCATCTCCTAGGGTTAGGTTTTTGGATGTCTAGGACTTTTTTCATTCCTGTTTATTGTAAAAATGTCTCTAAAGCCTCATTGTAATCATCTTTTTGTGAATGCGAGTAGCCGTCACATCTCTTCTCAGAGATAAGCTACCACCATTCTAGCGAGTCTTTCACTCTGTATTTTTACAGTCTCTGTACATTTCTTTGATTAATAGAAATCATGCATTACTATATATCTGTGTTTATGGTTGCATCTCTGATACATTTCTGTTATATTATTGAATATTTGCAATATCTCTGTGCATTTCTTTATTATATCTCCGCTCTCATTTCGTGCCGAAAATAATCCAGATCAGAAGAGTATTTTCCCGCTGCCCCTTGGAGAAACATCCACACTCCTCTCTATGCGGGTGGTCACACCCCTCTCTACGAGGGTATTCTAGCATGTCCCTAGAGTATCCAAAACTCAACACTTGGACAGAGGCCAACCTTGGAAAATTTCTCATTCCCCTTCTCTATGAAGATCTCTTCCTTCTCTACGAAGGTCTCTTCCTTCTCTACGAAGGTCTCTTCCTTCTCTACGAAGGTCTCTTCTCTTTTACTTCTCTATGAAGGTCTACTTGTGGGATTTCCCATTCCTTCTCTACGAAGGTATTTTCCTTCTCTATGAAGGTCTAGCTATGGGATCTAAAAAAAATCTCTTGTGGTCCAAAATCTTTCCATGGTGTAATACCATGCTACCCATCTGTTGGGCACCATCCATCTGATTTCCTAACTGCACCAAATTGTGATCCCCCATTTCGAACTTGGAGACATAGCTCCCTCTTGCACCAAACTAAGAGCTTCTAATCATCATCCTTGAATTTCTCTTCTGTAATATCTTGGGTGCCTTCTTGAGTTCGAACATTTCTTTCTTTTTTACTTCATATTGGATCAACCTGCTCCCTCTGCATCTATAAGAATGGTACTGGAACAACCTGCAGTTACCTGCATATCATCAACTATACCTAAGTATCCATCTTTGTCTTCATCTTGAACATTTATGTTTTTCATCTTTAGGAGCCTCCTGCTCCTATATAAATATTGGATATCATCTGGTCTTTACTGACTGTCACTGTATCATAAGTCCTTCTCATGTTGTCTAACTTCTGCAAGTCAAGGCATAAGTTCTTTCTTCTGAGACCTGTGAACTTACTTACAGTATGATTTCTGAGATATGTCACTTAGCCAATCATTCAGTAACAATAAGCAGTAATCGAATAAAACTATATCATGATTTCTACAAGAGTAGTACACATATTTTCTTAAGTAAGACTTGTTCAACCATGTATAGATCTAAAACCCTAATCATGAATAAAACTTTTGAACTCTTTTTCACTCTAGCGATGAAATTACCAAATTTTCCCTTACTATCATAGCTAAACATATACCTTTGTCACTCTCGTGAGAGATCATACCTGAAATAAATATTTTATCTCTTTCCTTATCCTAATCTTTGATACTTCCTTCATAAGTCTACATAGACACTGAAGTAAAACGAGGTTAATTAACATTCTCAAAAAAATCTAACTTGTAATGAGAAAGTACTAAAGAAAACAAGATATTAAAAATAGCATGAATACTTATCTTGTGTTTTTGTGTGGGGAGGATCCACGGACTCCACCATTTGCTATCTTTCTTCAGATCAACTATATTCAACTTAAAGTACATAATCCTCAACTTCTACTAAAGCTTTCTTTGAGGGAGGAGATTCCTCTTCCTCTGCCACATGTGCTTGATACTTTATTTTCCCTTTTCCTTTTGCTTGGTATTTTGCTCTTCTTCCTCTGGTTCTGGTACATTCACTATGACATGTTCTCGTCTAGAATCATTTGCAACCTATGCTTCCAAGATATGAAGTTTCCAGATCCTTCCAGCATGTCTTCTACCCTCAAACCAGTGGCCAGTATTTCTTGCAATAGAAACCCTAGCCCTCTGGGCTATAGAAATAATAAAAAATCAAACTTCTTGGATCTGAAAACTGAACTCACCAAAAGATGCACTGCACTGAGGCGAGTATACTGGTATAGTCAATTTCTGAAAATTTCAATTTCTTACCCTTGAAACTAGACCAGCGCATTTATGAACTGGTGCTTCTGGTTTTATGGTACTTCTGGTTTTCTGGTACCGATGAAAACTAGGGTTTCACTTTATGGGAGTTATATCCACTGAAAAGGTGCGTTGAAGGTGTCAATGAGTTCCTTAGGCTAGGGCACACTTTTCTAGATGATCTTTGGGCTGAAATTCCTTTTTAATAAAAATCGTTAATTTTCTTGTACGGCAACAGTGATGTTTTTCTTTTTCTGTGAAATATGCTCTCTTCAACTTAGATCTGATACCATGTTAAAGTTTCTTGCTTAATATATTATTATTAATCTTGATTATAACAACAGGATAATAAGGATCTTACTGAAAGAAACACAATCACAGAGTACACAAGCATTTATCCTAGGAAACCCTCAAGGGGAAGAAAACCCAGTAAAACTTCTTTAATATAGATTCAATAACCAATTACAATGTCTCTCACAAGAGAGATCTCACCAAACAGAAGATCCACCAAAAACTCTAACCAGAACAGAGTAGTGCACCACTTAGACAAAGATAGTCCTTCACCAAGATGACCTTCACCCTTACTGAGATACTCTTCCTTGTAGTTGTGTCACTTCTCCTTGTAGTTGCGTCACTCTCAGACTTGCGCACTTGATAGAGAGAGCTTGATGAACGTGTGTACAAATGAGGTGTTAGGCCTCTTATAAATACAAGTTGTTCCCCCCCAATAATTAGTTCAAGGCCGACCTATCCACTTTACCTTTTTAATTCACATTTGTCTTGTCTAGACACAATAGGGTCGACTTGTCAATATATATATTATCTTTTTCTTTATCCACAAAAGGGAATAAGAATATTCTTTGCAATTACACAATATTTTAACAGGGGAGACTCCACTAGTTGACAACACATTGTACAGATAGCTAGTGGGGATCTTGGTGTATCTCACACACTCCAGACCAGAGCTCTCATATGCAATTAGCGCAGTTTCCAGGTTCATGCAGGAGCCGCATGAGATACATTGGAAGGCTACAAATCGTATCCTTCGATACGTACAGGGCACCATCACCTTTGGGATTCATTATGCAACAGACTCTATGTTAATGTTTATGCCATTATTATAGTTCTTTGCATTTCAATAGATAAGAGCATAATAAGAACAAGATCACTGAGAAATACACATTCACAAGAGACACAACATTTATCCTGGGAAACCCTCTAGGGGAAGAAAACCCAGC
>SNQJ01S0044316.1:0-41747 GCA_010110895.2 Picea sitchensis
GGGTTGTCCTTATTTCAGGATATGCACACAAAACCAAGGTCACATCCTTGATTTCACCTATGGTCGATTGTTGTAAACTATTATAGAGAGAATTCTTCTAGCATTTTCATTTGTACATGACATGACTAACTCTTCCATAATAATCTTTGACATTACACTTGGGCCTGAATAGCCGTCAATGAGACAACAATGGGCTATTTTGTCCTTAATCTTTACATAAATAAAAAAACAGGTGGTTTTTTACAAGATGTCTAAATTTATGTACACCTACTTTATTTACAGTTGAATCCGCTTCATCTACCTCTTCAGAGAGGTTGTCTACAATGGAATCTTTTCCTTCCATAAAAATTTTTAGATTCTTTTGTTGCTCAAGGACGAAAACCATGTCCAGGAGGGTAGCATCATCTTTAATATTATCCAATTGATTGAGAATGTTGTATTTGGAAGAGGGAATGGGGAAGGTAGTTCCTTGATTGTTAGGAGCCTTAGAAAACTAAACAATAATAGCTGGTGAAGACAAGCTTGGGCTAGAAGAAGTGCGAGGAGGATCATATTTACCTTTTGGAGCATAGGATTTATTCCTAGTATTTATGATCATAACATCCTCTGGCTTTACAAAATCTAGAACAACGATAGTAGTTTCAGGCCTTTTACCAGATATTTTATCTATGGTGCTCTTCTTTACCTCACAAGTACTTTCCTCGTGGTTTTCCTCGCAAAGGTTACACCAACTGCGAGGCATGATGGATTTAGATTGAAATTTATTTTCATTAGGATTCATAAATGGTGGTGAAGAAGAAGATGAGTCTCCAGGGGTAAGTGAAGGGAAATTCCTCTTCCTCTCATACGCTAGCATTCGGTTATTCATGTCTTGTACAAGATGTAAGAAGGCGGACATGTTCATCTATTTAACTAAGTCTCCCTTAGGAATACCTGTTCTTTCAAGTTGTTCTTCATACTCTAAACAATTATGCAAAGTGGAACCAAGGTTATCAATGGATTTTTCCTCAAGCCTATGATGGTAGGGGGAAGGTAGAGAATTATAATAATGCATAAAAATGGCTTGGTTTTGAGGGTGAATAACCTCGAGAATTTGGTTATATAACTTGGTGAAATGCAAGTTGAATGACTTGATAGTCTCACCCTCTTTATAAGAAATGTTATTATACTCCCGTAATTGCTCAAACGGGCTCTTAGACTGTCCATATGTAGACTTGAACCAATAAACCAACTCCTTCCAAGTAGAAAGAATCTTGGGAGGAAGATCAAATAAATTGGTTGTCGCCTTCCCTTCAAGGGAATTGACAAATATGCGCATACAAGTGTCATTGTCATTGCCTCCTATGTTGTGATAGACATTAGAAAATGACACCAAGTATTCATTTGTAGAGACCGTGTTATTCTTTGAAAACCTAGGGAGATTCTCTTTGAACTTAGGAAGTGGATGAGTAGCAGATACAAGGTTAAGAGGAGAGGAAACATGCCACAGAGTAGTTGTAGCATCTTCTCCAAACTGAAAAAGCCCATACTTTTTTATGATCTTGGCGGGGTTTGTAGTAGATTGGATAGGGACTTGATGACTATATAAGCTACCAATCACTGACGAGGCTAAAGGTTGAGATTAAGAAGCACCTGTAATGTCACCAGAGCCACCACTAGATGCCATCTTGTGAACAATAGGTAAGGGAGAGAAAAATGAACTTTTTTGAGCTAACAAAACATTTCTTCTTCCTATTTCAGCAATAGGGTTGATCGCAGGTGATAAACCTCTTCTTCTCCTAGATATGAGAGGGTTTAAGGACATGAAAAGAAGATCAAGACTTTAGGAAAAAGAAAGATATGGTTGATTCCTAGGCTATCTTGGCGTAGCATCCCAACGTTCTCGGACACTTATGTATTGTTCAATCACTTCCCATGAGTGTTCAAGCTCAACCTATCTATTAGCGGTCTCTAAGATGGTATTAAACAAGGTTAAAGCAATGTTGATCTGATCTTTAAGATCGAGATCAATATTGGGTTGCCTTGCAACATGTATAGTCATGAAGAAAAGAAACAGTCAAAGAATCAAAAGAAGCAATATAAATATATTCAATGATAATCAAGCATACAATCAACTAGAGAGATATGAAATATCTCACCAGTTTGGTCACCAAATAAATGTTGAGGAAAAGATATGAATTTATCTTACTCAAGCATTTTTTAATCTTGCTTGGCTAAGGCAAGATAGTCGGTAATATTATCCTATGTTTATAGCCTCAAAAAGTATTTCTCAATCCACAAGTATTAATTACAAGGGATTAGGATGATTTTTTAAATAAAAGGATTGTTTGCAAAATATAACATTTTTATATAATTTTCTGAACATATACAAATTGTAGAAAGTAAAAGTGGAGATCAAAATAAAAAATAACCAAGTCACAAATTAAAACAAATGAGACAGAATAGCAATCGCTTTATTTCATTCCAAGAAATCAAAAGTATATTTCTCTTTACAAAAATCCTTGTGGGGGTATGGACCAAGGTCAAACTTAGATATCCCCAATGAAAACCATACAAAAGGACTCTGACAAGAAGTAAAAACTGAACTTTAAAATCTAGATCAGCTTGCCACAGACCATTTCTCACTTGAATCTGCACAATATCCTTTATCAATCATGAAACTCAATTCATAAACAGACAAGTCTACACAGACTATCAAAGATAGATCAACACCTATGAAACAAGCATTTAAATGATATGGTTTGGCTTTGAACCTTGTTGTCTACAATAGGACCCTTAGTATGATTTCTCCTTCTATTCTCCCTGTGTTCTTCCTTCTCATTTGGCCTTTATGCATTCCAAATTAGTTGAAGTAGTTCAACCACCTCATTTAGTTAAGTTAATTAAAAATTAACTAATTATAGTTTAGGGGAAGTAATAATAATAATAATAATTAAGGGTCTTTTTATTAAATAATAACTAAGTAGGTGGGACCCCTTCTAACTCCCTTTTATTTCTTAACAAAAATAAACAGAATTAGACAACCAATTAAACACATGCCTCCTTGTGGCTCCCATAATTATTTCCACAATTTGAAATTTAAATATCAGAAATATTTCAAATTATATCCAAAACATGTAAATATCCACAATATCCCAAAAAATAGTTTTTTGTCAAAAACTTTTTGCAGTCCACTATCCTCAACAAATTAATTATAAACACATAAATCAAAATCCATATTTTCCACTTTGAGAGGCAATTCTTCCTTTGGAATTCCCATAAATAGCCTTAGGTTGGGTGGAACCTTGAGGGTTGATCTCACTAATGGCATGGGAGTAGTCGTCCCTCAAGTGCATATGGGAGGGAAATGACTTGGCTGAGTCACTTGAAGGAGAGGAGGGAGAAGCAACATCTTTACCTTTGTCATGCACATGGTGAGCCTCAGTTTTGGGTCGTTTTCTTGCATGGGAGGATTCTACAAGTGAGTGTGAAGGGGAAATTTGAGCATTTGGATTTACAGGTGGAGGAGGAGGAGGTAATAACAAGTTTGGCTAGCCACGATGGTGGGAAACTTCTGGGTGAACAATCTCCTACCATCCATCATTCTTGGGAAATTCGGGTTGCAAAGATACATGGGGAGGCATAGGAATACCAGGAACATTTTGGGGCTGGAAGGGAGGCCTCTCTAGTATAGGCTGAACTATCCCTTGCAAAATCCAATTGAAAAACCCAGCTTGAAAAAGTTGGTTCAAATCCTAAGGATCGACATCGAAATGAATTGAAAATATGGGCCTTCTAGGCCCTCTATTCGAGTTACCAATTATTCTATTGTTTCTACCATGACTGTCTCTGTTGAAGAAGCTCATCATGTATGCAACAATTATTAGAAGCTAGCTCTTAACATACCATACATGACATTCTCTTTATATGAAACAAATTTTGGCTCATGAATTAACATAAGACCCATGCAATCCAATCCATAAAATTTATTTAATAATTTCCAAATGAGCAGGGGGTGAAATAGGGTTCATGGGATATCTAGGGGGATTGTAATTAGTGAAAATGTGATATTATGAGAGGGAATAAGAACATGATTACTGCTCGACAATTCATTAAATAACTGACTATGCAAAAAATACCAAAATATATCAATTGCCATCTATATTTTTGTCATTTTTTATCATTGTCATACAGAGTTTTAATTTTATTTTAGTGGCATGTAAAAATGAATTTGGGATTGTGAGGGGGTTATAATGAGAAAAAAATTGATATCATGAGAGGGAATAATACAAATATTATTCATAAAATAAATTAAATCAACCGACAACTATTAGTTTGTTCCAATCACAATCCTAAGCATCCACTTTTAAAAACCAAAACATTTAATTGTTCTTTAATTGCATACAGATTACTTGTTGTCTTCAATAAAGAAAAACAATTCAATTGCCCAGAATTCTTCAATTATATCAATCTATGCATCCTATACAATAACCATGCAATTATCATTTCCAATTCCAAATTCACATAATAACCATTTGGGCCACAATCTTGTATGTTTTAATGTTGACCTTTTCATTTTAAAACAAACATAATGTGCACAGTGATTCCAATTATCCATATCCAACACATAATAATAGACCCAACATTAATCACCAACAATCGACATCCAATATTGACTGACACTGTCTGTTTCCATCAACAATAATCGGGCCCAATTTAATCACACACAGGTCAACAATAATATAATCATCAACACCAATCTTGATCCGACAACAACTTTTAACCAAAAACATATAACCTTGGGCTTGATATCCACATGTACAGTCTTCCCTTTAAAATAAATACTCAATAAATATAGAGCCATATAATGCGCGAGGAGAACAGGACCATATCGATACACAAGTGTCTCTTTTAAAGTTGATAGAATCAAAGGTGCCCAAGGAGAAATAGAATAAATCAGGCTTAATAAACCAAATCGTGCTCAGTAGAACCAGAATCAAGTCATGTTCAATAAAACTTTATTGCAGAGAGGTAATGGGAGTGTGTTTAAATTTCAAAAAACACGAAGATCTTGATGCAAGACCCCTCTCTTCTAGGGGGTTGCATGAACTCCCGGTCTAGGATCATTCAAAACACTGACCTGAATCAGCTCTTCGAGCCCCTGCTAGACCCCAAATAAATTTACACAGGCCCCTTTCTTCTTACTACCGCAGGTTCTATGAAACCTGTGGGCTCCTGCTAAGCCCCTATTCCCCTTAAAAAAATTGAATAACATGTGTTAGCTCCTTTTTCTAGGCCCCTCTCTCTTTATGTGACCTCAGCTTGTGACCCAGGGATAACCTCCTTCGTGACTTCAGGCTTAGGCAGTTTCGATTGCAGCTGATTCCTTTTTCCTTGAACTCCGGACTGACAAAATCACCTGAACCAGATCTACAACCCACGCTTCTCTAACAGCCAACGTATGTGGTTCACTTTAGGACTCTGGACTTCAGGAGTTCCTAGTGTTCCAAAATCCTTTTTCCCTGGAGGGAGTTTTACCCGGAGCTACGAATCGAGCGCCACGTGCTCACCTTGATCGACGGTTAATATGTGCCCTTTGTTCCACTTTAGGTGACTTGCATTCAACGCTTCATTTATTCCCTTTATTTTGGAGTATCAAACCTCTAGAGTGGTATATCTTCTGCCATGTGTCCTTTTCCAGCGGACGGCTGAGACGAACTCTGACACTCCGACTTTTGGGAATTTTCGTGTCTTCACTCTTCACTTCTTCCGAAGTGACTTTTCTCCAGAGTGAATCTCGTATCTCCACGCGTCCCCTTGAAAATCAATGTTCCATGCTCTCCTTTGAGATCTATGGCTCACAGCAACTTCGGGCTCCGATTCTTCGGCGAATTCCGAACAACCCCCACGCGAATCCTCTGGAGTGACAAACCTCTGAAGTACATGATCTGTTGACACCTGTCCAATTTCGATGGATGGATTGGATGGAATCCTGCACTCCAGCCTTCAGGATTTTTCACGCCACCAAATTCCACTTTCCTCCAGAGTGTACGACCTCCTACGTGACAAATATAACACCACATGTACACGCAACTAACGGCTAGGATGGGCTCTTACCTCTAGAGATTTGGACGACTTCTGTTCAATGGCTCCACAACCTCCTTATCTTTTCCTCTAGAGTGCACACTTCTATATTCAACGATATGAAGACGTGTTTCCTCCTCAGATAAACGACCACAATTGACTTTGGCAATTCGGCCTTCAGGAGTTCTTGCTCCACCAACTCCACTTTCTGTCATAGTGGCTTTTCTCCAGAATGGAAGATCCTCTGCCACACGTCCCTTTGGATGATGGATAGTCTTGATCCACTTTGAGACTTCACGAGTCTTCTCTCCTATGCACTTAAAAAGGGTTAAAGTTCATGCACGCTACCTAGATATGACGGGTGTCGAGCCTTCATGCTCATATCCAATGGTTGGGATATTCTCTCCTACTCGACGTGTTCCTCCTAGTGTATGGATGTAGAATTCAATGATCCAGATCTCTCCTCACAGCTGAACTGGTGACTATCGCAGCTCCTCCCTCCTACAGCTTTACCACTTCCTCCCAGATTGGGAATAATGGAAAATATTCAAAGGTTGCAGCCTTTGGTCCTCCTGCGAGCCCGACTACTTGGGTCTCGACTTCACTCCTCCTCTTGAGCTTTCTAACTTGAAGAAATATCGTCTCTGGCACACACCATATGCTCTCTTCAGTGTGAACCTGCACTATCTTCACAATTTGAACCTATAAAGGTCCCTGGCCTCCACTCATTGTGTAGGGTCACTATGCACACTTGCACTAATTTTCTCGAGCCTTGCAGTTGCTTGGATTTACAAGGGACTCGGACATGCTACTTCCATAGAATATTTTCTGGTGCCCTCCTGGAAACCCAATGATCTTCCTTTTGACTTTGTAAAGAGGACTCACTTTACCTCTGGCGCACTACTTGCGCTTGACTGAGCCTTCAAATGGCTGTCAGACTTAGAAGATTTTTCAATAAATATTCTAGCACATTCCTTGTTCATGCTCAATGCACTCCTTGCGGAGTCTCTCCCTACAGTCTAATAAGTTTATTGTCTCCTTGCGCTCACTTGCGCTGGCTCAATGCACTCCTTGTAGAGATTCACCCCTAGAGTGTTCAACAACTCTGGTTCTCTAGAACTTCACCAATACTTTAGATAAGTATTGGCTCTATGCACTCCTTACACTTGCTCAAAGCACACTTTCATAGCTCTTCCCTGTAGTGTTCATTAACTCTAGTTTTCCTTGATTTCCTCCAACACTTCAGAACATGTTGGTTCTGTGCACTCTTTTCATCTGCTCAAAGAAGTCCTTGTTGAGCTTACAGAGTATTCAACAACTCAGTGGTGTCTTCTCCTTGACAACCTTCTCCTCGGAATCGAAACAGAATCCTTCCGTGCACACTTACACCTTCTCAATGCCCACCTGGCATATCTCTACAGAGTGTTTCAATAACTCTGGCTACGCTTACTCAAGCATAGACTTTCCTCCATGGTGTTTAGTAACCCTGAGTCTCCTCTCTGAGATTGTGAATTATCTTGGTGTGCCCTACTGGCACGTTCTCCTCTGAACTCAAAGCAAAATTCAAATACACACTCCTTGCACTAGCTCATAGAGTTATTAGTACTATGTCATGCACTCTTTTCACTTAGCCTAAAGAACCAAAAACAACTCAGTAAACTCACAGACATATAGTGAATTCTATCTTATCCCTGCAGATGAAATATATCACATACATCTACAACATGTATTCATAAAACACATAGATAACATTCATAAAAAAAACATTCACCACACATAAACTCATAAACAGTGAAATATGCTCTTTTATATTAATATCTGAATGTTTGGTTACAATATGTGCAAGCTCAAATTGCAACAGAGTCTTGACTCTCTCCTCCTTCTCTCTTTTGATTACAATGATTTTCTATCAAATTTTCAGCAGCCTCTATCGGGCATACATTACAATGCTTTATATAAGAGGGGACTCATTAATGAGTCTTTCCCTCCAACTACACTAGTGGTGTCTAATCACCATAAAAACGCCTATCTAGTGAGGCTTATTACAATAAATTAAAATATAGTATGAATCAGATCTAGATAAGCCTACAACTATCCATTAAAGGTGACTTCAACTACTACCTATACAAAGTCAATGACTCGGCTCTGCTCAAGCCTTACAGCATTTAAGTGCATTTAAATTACATTTAAAATTTCATATTTGGGGCAAAATGAGAGGGTTGACACCTCTTCCCCTTCTTGAATGCACTTTGATGTGTTGAATAGCTAGTGCTTGCTAAGGTGGAGCGGTGATCCTGCATCATACTCCACTGCTAGGAAAATCATGAGCTCCTTATCATGAGCTCCTCTTCTCTGTTGTTGAAATCCCCCTGGATCCAAAACTTCTTTCTAGAGTTTTCCACCTGCTCCTTTGTTTTGTTTTTGTTGATGTTGCTTCCCTACTACTAGTGCAGGTTCTCTTCTATTCAACCTCCTCCTGCTGATAGTTTCCTATGTTGATCTCAACATTAGCTCTTTGATCTCCTTAATCACCTCTTCCAGTTGACCTCATGGTTGGCTTCTCCTTTCATGCAGAATTCCATCCAACACTTCTTCCTATTGATCTAAGGGAATATCATCCCAATCCCCCATTCTTTCTCCATCTCATGTGGCACTAGCTTTCCACTCTACTGCAGACTCCAATTCTGCAGGCTCATCACTAAGTTGTTTCTCAACTTCCTCCTCTGACAGATTAGCTTATGTCAGTTCTCTTGTTGGTGCACTCCCAACTTCTTCCAGCTGCTCCCTAGTTTGGTATGCTCCTTCATTTGTTTCCAACATGACCTATTGGATGTGTTGACTTTTCACTATCACACTTCTCTCCAAGGCTTCAAATTCCTTGTACAGTTGAGCAAAAAATATGATGTTTGCTTCCTCTTTTGTTGCAGGCTCCAGTGTTGCAGTCATCTCCTGTTTAGCTTCCTGACTGAAAATTTTGAGCAATTCTATTGAATTCTCTTCTTCTTCTTCTACTGCTTGGGAATATTTTGATGTATGCTCCCTCTCCTCCTTTATGACAGTCTTTGTTGGTTGTCTTCTTGTTGTTTCACCTACAACACATATGCTAGCCTCTGCTTGGCTAGTTGGAAAAAATACTTTGATTCCCCCAATGATCTAAACACTCCTATGATCCTCCTCTGTCAACACCCCTTGTTGATCTGAACTCCTAGATGAGTTTATGAGACTCTCAGACAGTCTCATTTTATCTCCCTTGCCCACCTGGAAATTCGGGATTTCACTTCTACCCTCCTATCACTCTATGATATCTTTAGATGATCTCATTTCATTTCCCACTTGGAAATCTGAATTTTCATCACTTCCCTTCTGGAAGTTCATGAGATCCTCCATTTATCTCATCTCATTTCCCACCTGGAAATTTGGAAATTCATCTCTTCCCTCGTGGAATTTTATGACATCAATCGATATCACTTCCTCCTTACTGAGGTTCTCCCCAAATTTTGGCTCACAAATGTAAACCATTTTCTGCTCTGTGTGACTAAGGGTTTTAGCTTCCCTCAGCCACCTCCTCAACACGGGTTGCTACATCCTAGAAAACAACTTCTGGACATGCCACTTTTCTCTCTACTTCATTGGTCATTCATACTTCCAGTGCACCTGGGATTCTTTTTGCATCTTCAGCGTTAGCCTCTCCATTTTTGCTATAATCTCTTCCATATATGATTTACGCATATGTTGGTGGTCTTCTCTTCAACCACGCTTATGGCCTTTAGTATCCATTTTCTCTTGTCCTAATCCGACCTAGATGTCTACTGACTGTTGTTTCTTACAGAACCTGAATTCTGCGCTCTGATACCACTTGATGGTATCAAACTATCTCCTTTATCTCCTTTGTTGACAATAATTAAATATGTGGCTCTAATACCACTTGATGGTATCAGACAGAACCTTTTCCTAGGATCTGATACCACTTGATGCAGGACCCCCCCCTTCTAGGGGGTTGCGTGACCTCCCATTCTAGGATCGTTTAAAAGAATGAGCCAAATCATCTCTTTGAGCCCCTGCTATACCCTAAATCAATTTACATATGCCCATTTCTTATTACAGGCGCAGGTTCTATGAAACCCATGAGCTCCTACTAAGCCCATGTTGCACATAAAAAAATTGAATAACAGACACTAGCTCCTTTTGCTAGGCCCCTCTTTCTTTATGTGACCTCGGGCTATGACCAGGAGCTAACCTCCTTCACAACTTCGGGCTTCAGCAGTTTCGAGTGCATCTAACTCATTTTTCCCTAAACTTCAGATTGGAGAAATCACCCAAACTAGATCTACGGCCCATGCTTCTCCAACATCCAACGGTTGTGGTTCACTTTGGGACTTCGGCCTTCGGGAGCTCCTAGTGTTCCACACTCATTTTTCCTTGGAGTAACTTTTACCTGGAGCTATGGATCGAGTGCCACGTGCTCACCTCGATCGATGGTTAAGATGTGCCCTTTTCTCCACTTCAGGCAACTTGCAGTCAATGCTTCGATCCTTCCCTTTCTTTAGGAGTATCAAAAATTTGGAGTGATAGATATTCCACCACGCGTCCTTTTCCAGCGGACGACTCAGATGAACTCCAACGCTCCGTCCTTCGGGAGTTTTCATGTCTTCACTCTTCACCTCTTCCAGAGTGACTTTTCTCTGGAGTGAATCTTTGCTCTCCACATGTCCCCTTGCAAAAAAAAGATCCACGTTCTCCTTTGATATCTATGGCCCACGGAAAATTTGATCTCCAACGCTTCGATGAATTCCAAACAACCCCCACGTGAATCCTCCAGAGTGACAAACCTTCAAAGTATGTGATCTACTGACACCTGTCTGATTTCGATGGATGGTTAATATGGACTCCGACACTAAAGACTTCGGGAGTTTTCATGCCACCCAATTCAACTTTCCTCCAGAGTGCACGACCTCCGAAGTGACAAATTTGACACCACATGTCCAAGCAACTGACGGCTAGGATGGGCTCTTACCTCTCAAGCTTCAGACGACTTTTGATCAATGACTCCACCTCCTCCTCATCTTTTTCACCTAAGTGCACACTTCGAGATAACACGATATGATGACATGTGTCCTCCTCAGATCGATGGCCACAATTAACTCTGACAATTCGGCCTTCGGGAGTTCTTGCTCCACCAACTCCACTTTCTCTTGAAGTGGTTTTTCTCTGGACTGGAAGATCTTATGCCTCACATCCCTTTGGACAAAGGACGGTCCCGATCCACTTCAATACTTCACAATTCATCTCTCCTATGCAATTAAAAAGGGTTAAATTATGTGCACTTTACCTGAATCCGACGGGTGTCGACCCTTCGCTCTCAGATCCAATGGTTGGGATTTGGTCTCCTTCTTGGTGCATTCCTCCTAGTGTCTAGACATAGAATTCAACAGTCCATATCTCTCCTCACAGCTCATATGACGGATTTCACAGCTCCTCCCTTCTACAGATTATTTGATGGTTTTCACAGCTCCTCCCTCCTACAACTTTACCACTTCCTCTCGGATTTGGAATAATGGAAAATATTCAAAGGTTGTAGGCTTTGGTCCTCCTACGAGCCCAACGACTTGGGTCTCGACTTCGCTCCTCCTCCTGAGCTTTTGAACTTGAAGCAAGTTCGTCTCTGACGCACACCTTGTGCTCTCTTCAGTGTGAACCTGCATTGTATTCACAATTTGAGCCTGTAAAGGTCCTTGGTCTCCACTCGTTGTGAAGGGTCATTGTGCACACTTGCACTAATTTTCTCAAGCCTTGTAGTTTCTCGGATTTTCAAGGGACTCGGCCATGCTGCTTCCATAGAATATTTTATGGTGCCCTCCTGACAACCCAATGCTCTTCCTCCTGAGCTTGTAAAGTGGACCCACTTTACCTTTGGCACACTTCTTGCGCTTGATCAAGATTTCAAATGGATGTTAGACTTAGATTATTTTTCTATAAATCTTCCCGCACATTCCTTGTGCCTACTCTATGCACTCCTTATAGAGCCTCTCCCTACAGTCTAAGAATTTGATTGTCTCCTTACGCTCACTTGCGTTGGCTCAATGAAATCCTTGCAGAGCTTCACCCCTAGAGTGTTCAGCAACTCTGGTTCTCCATAACTTCACCAATACTTCATATAAGTATTGGCTCCATGCACTACTTGCACTTGCTCAAAGCACATTTGCAAATCTCTTCCTAAGAGTGCTCAGTAACTCTCGTTTTCCTCGATTTCCTCCAACACTTCAGAACGTGTTGGTTCTGTGCACTCTTTGCACCTGCTCAAAGCACTCCTTGTTGACCTTACAGAGTATTCAACAACTCTGTGGTGTCTTCTCCTTGACACTCTTCTCTTCAGACTTGAAATAGAATCCTTTAGTGCACACTTGCACCTGCTCAATTCCCACCTGGAAGATCTCTATAGAGTGTTCCAGTAACTCTGGCTACGTTTAATCTGACACAGACTTTCCTCCAAGGTGTTTAGTAACCCTGAGGCTCCTCTCTGAGATTTTGAATTATCCCGGTGTGCCCTCCTAGCATGTTCTCCCCTGAACTCGAAGCAGAATTCAAATGTGCACTCATTGCACTAGCTCACAGATTTCTCAATACTTTGTCGTGCACTCTTTTCACTTAGCCTAAAGAACCCAGAACAACTCAGCAAACTCACAGACAGATAATAAAGTCTATCTTATCCCTGCAGATGAAATCTATCACATACATCTATAGCGTGTATTCATAAAACACACATATGACATTCATAAAAGAAACATTCACCACACATAAACTCATAAACAATGAAATCTTCTCTTTTATATTAATATTTGAAAGTTTGGTTACAATATGTGCAAGTTCGGACTACAATAGAGTCTCGACTCTCTCCTCCTTCTCTCTTTTCCTTACAATGATTTTCTATCAACTTTCCAGCAACCTCTATTGGGCATACATTACAATTCTTTATACAAGAGGGGACTCATTAATGAGTCTTTCCCTCCAACTACATTAGTGGTGTCTAATAACCATCAAAAATCCTATCTACTGAGGCTTATTACAATAAATGAAAATCTAGTCCAAATCGGATCTAGATCATCCTACATCTAGCCATTAAAGGTGATTTCAACTACTTCCTATACAAAGTCAATGACTCAGCTCTGCTCAAGCCTTACAGAATTTAATGCAAAATCCGAGGCAAAATGAGAGGGTTGGCACCTCTCCCCCTTCTTGAATGTGGTTTGATGTGTTGAATAGCTGGTGCTTATTGAGGTGGAGCAATGCTCCTGCATAAGAGCTCATCATCCCTTTTACCTCCTACAATAATTTACCACCGAGAAGCAACCATAGGTAAATAAGTATAATCTTGGAAAAACAGAGAGTCGTGCTCTTTTGAAAACACCACAGTCTTTCAATTTATAACTCCAAAATCTTGGCAGAGCCATAAAGAAAATGCCTAAGTAGAAACAAAGCAATTCGAGTGCAAAAAACAAGGCACACACAGATGCCTCTTAAAACTTTATGCAGAGAGGAAACAAGGGTTGGTTTAAACAATGAAGAGTCCTTGAAGACACAGAGAGACTATGTATCTTCCAAATACCAAGGAGGTCTATAACCTTGGAATACAATTGATAGTGAGGCTCACCAACATAACATTCGGCCACTATAACAGAGATGAGAGGATCAAATGTTAAAAACGCTTGTGAAAATAATTCCAGAGCACAACTCGTGGCCATTCGATACATACACAGGCCTCCATTTAATATTTTGGGTAAAAAACGATTGGAATGTGGAATGATTTCGACGATAGTGATAGTAGGAAAAGCCATAACAAACAATAGCTTGGGGCTCAACCAAACAGAGCAAGAACCATACATTGTCGACAATTGCATTGCAACCTAGGAAACGAATCATAACAACGACCAAGATGAAAAAGGGGTGAAAACAACTCATACCCAAACTGGTGGTAAACCCCGCGCAAACAAAACTCAAAGCTTGTTGCACTATTGACATCATTTTTCACAAAGGACCAGAATAAACCCAAGCTAACCACCATTTTATTTTAGACCAATAACCAATGCACAGGATTTACAAAGCAACAACACTGTTACTTTCCTTCAAAATTCCAACATTCCACAATAATAACAGAGAACACCATAAACACGACATTGATACCTAGTCAAAAACTTGCAAAAAACACAAAACTCATGCAATCCTGAGCCAACCAAATGATTCATAATACAGAGAGTCCATCATGGATGGAAAGAAAAGAACCATACCTAGAAAAATCACTTCAAGGAAGAGTTGGCATGTGTTTTCCTCTTTCAAAACCTGAAATCATGGAGCTTCCACAACCAACAGAGAAAAATGAAACCATGGCTAGGGTGACAGGATCAAGGGTGGTTTGGAGTGACGTCCAGTAAATGCATGTCACTTCCTCACCTGGCCCTAATCAATTCAACGTACTATCCAACCCATTAACATAACATCAACCATTTAATTAAATACAATAACCGTGCATAAATTCAATGTCATATCCATTGTATAGTGCACCACCCGAAACATGTCACAACTTTAATAACAACCATACATTAGCATTACCATATGTGTTTTCCATATAACTCTTCAACCAAAATGCATAGTATAACAGCTAGGTCCATCACTTTGTAACAATTATATATATACATTCAAGGTTTATATGTAATCCCTTTGCAATAGCCTTAGGACTTATCCATATTTTTTCCTTTTGTTTTGATCAAGCTCCCATATAATCATATTATCTCTTTGCATAAAATCATGTATAAGATTTTTTTTAATCAATGTTATAATATAACATAACACATGTAAACAAATAACCCTCATATCCATAGCACTTTCTTGTATTGCAAGTGAATATCAACTGCATTTAGCAACAATGCATCAACCAACCATGTTGTCAAAACAGATGAAACCAAGACTGCATCATCAATTGTAGAGGACTGTGTAGACACTATCATAGCAGCAGCAAACATATAATCACAACACATCCATCATATCACCTCTAGTCTACAAGGGGATCTCACCTATTAGTTAATTATTATTATCCTAAATAAATAATAAAGCTTAGCAATTCTTTGCGGGCAAAATTCATCGTTTGTGATTATAATAGTCAACATTAGGGAGTGGATTATTTACTTTGGTTATGAATACTTGGTTTGTTACGCATATGTTATATGATGATTTCAGTTATGGATTTTATGTATATGAGTTATTGTTGTTATCTTTGTCATTGGATGCAAGCATGGTGACGCTTGCTAATACGACTCAAATATGGAGTAAAGGGGTCCTACATAGATGTCATATGGATGAGGGAGAGGTGTGGTAGCATCCCTATCACATCCTACTAACACTCCCACCGTGACCTAAATTGAAGGTTAATGACTACCTTGGTCTGAGAGGTTCACGATGTCGTGAAGGCAGACTGAGATAGTCGCTCATGAGGATTTATGAGGGACGTACAATAAGACAGATTCTTTATTCCTTAGTAAGTCTTTAGTCTCACACAAGGTAGACAAGTGGAGTATTGACTCCAAGCGTCGAATGACTTCCAAACTAAGTCAGCTGCGAGTGACACCCTTGGAGCACGATGGTGCGCCTTGAAGGGCACGCCGCATGAATACATGTCACTCAATAAAAATCTAGAGGACCCTAAAAAATGAATTGAATACTTATACCTTGTAGAAAAGATATTATAAATTATTATTTAGTTATAAACTAAATAACATAATCAAAATTTTAAGCCTAGATGTTTTGACTAGATAAAATTGTAAAATGGGTTAAGGGATTTTAGACTAAGTAAACTCTAGTGAAGGGAGAATGAGAATAAAATTTAGGCATGTGCACAATGTGTTCATGAAATTAATAAAAAAGAATTTTAAATTAAAAGAAAATAATTTCATGAGAGAATGTGTAGTCAACATGGAATTAGAATCCTAAGTCAATCTAGACTCGAAGTAGAGTCCTAATCAAACTCCAACTGTAAATTAGTTAGGGGACATAATAAAAGAGAATTTGAGGAACTAAGGGACAACTAGGAGGAAATCTAGGAACTAATTGTGGGTGTGAGGGAAATGCTTAATTATTTAAATTAAAAAGGGATTAAACATGTGCAACTTGGGGAAAGTGTGACATGTGTTGGAGTGAATATTCTCTAATTAAATTATTAAAAATTAGCTAATTGTACATGAGATTACAAGTGTCAAAGTGAAATTTCTTATAAAAAGAATGGTGAGGAAGAGGGAAACCACCCTATTGCTCGATGAATGAAATGTTGTTGAAATTTCTATTGACTAAAGTTTACTTGTGTGAGTTGGGCTGCAATGAACTAGTTTGGATTTGAGTTTTTTGTGTGTGACCCCTTTGCGGCTCGAGGGGCTAAGGGAGAAGAAGAGTACCCCTAGCGTTGGCTGGGAGATATTGGTGAAGTCATTGGATTAGCAGGTGGGAGGAAAGGAGTGTCGTGCAAGAATTTCAAATTGAAAATCACTACTATTGTCAAACTCCAAGTTACGGTACTTGTTTGGTATAAATATTTCATTGTTAACTGAAATCTCAATTGTAAGTTGAATACGCAGGGAATCATGTTGAATTTAATACACAAAATTTTGAATTTGTATATACATAATATTCTATACTAGATGGAATGGTTTACTTCTTCGAAATGACATAGTAGTTTCAAAAAAAAAATCTGTTTATTTCTATTTCTAGTTTAAAGACTGATAGACGAATGAAAGGAACTGTACAAATCATCACTATATTTTAATGGTATCATGTTTAATCGACATAAATACATTTTTGTTGAATGAAAAGAAATGTTGTTAGCATCTGCATTATAAGAGATATTTTATTGGATCATTTATGTATTATAAGAGATATTTTACAGGTTCAGATCGTTCCATTTAAATCCTATTCCAGTAATAGAAGTTGTCATGGATCCGATACTTTGATATTATCACAAGAGGGTTATCTCCAATTTTTAGTTCGGAAATATATAAACATATTAAATTTGGGTAATATGCAGTCCAAAACCTTGTTGCATTGTCGATTTATAAATCCATCATGTGCTTACACTCATGTCTCCTTGGCATTACTATTCGTATGAGATTAGCGATAGAATTATTGTTCTTGGAAAGTGATATGGTTATTGGAATTTTTAATGCATTTATATGGAAATTTTTAATATTAAGTTGGGCATTAGTAAAATTATACAATGTTCTATTAACTATTAAAAAAAGGGTGTTGATTGATGTCAATAATTAAAGGATGGAAAGTGACATGATATTGAATTATATTTTATATATATCGTTGAGTGGAGTAATAAGTTTAGGACTTAGTTATTATATGATTGATCTCTATTTATTATTAAATAAATTAAAAATTGTAATCATCCTTTATATAAAATGAATTATACTAATTTTCATAATAATAAATTCATAATTGAATGGATTAGTGATTTTCTATTGAATTAATCTAATTACAACCTGCACATGACTTAAATAAAATTATACACAACTTTTTTTTTCCAATGGGAAAATTGTTCCATTATATTATAATATAATATAATGTGTTCTACAAATTGAAGATTACAAAAGCAATTGAAAAGCACTAATATGATGAGAAAATATAACAACTTTCGCCTAAAGTGGTCTCTCGACCAATGAGGTTGGACAATTCAAAAAAGAAGAAAATAGTGAGAGAATAAAAACAAAGAAAGTTGTTCCGACATGCAAGTACATGATTCTAAGAAATCAAGATTTCATATGTGTCCCGACAGAGAAACATATTTCTGATCAAGTGAGACCAATGTCGGGAGAGAAACAGGTCTTAGAAAAGAGTTAGAAAATGTGGAGGGCCCTCATGCCCTTCTATCTAGTGATTATATGTTATGATACCCACTTTTTTTCTGGAGAGCATCCTTTGAGAGAAGATCTGTTGATTTGTTGTGCTCGCGATAGATGTGAATGAAACTGAGTTTTTTGAAAGTGAGTTGTAGAAGTCTAATTCTATCCTTCCAAGTTGAGAGAGAAATTGTATGAAGATCATTCCTCTTGTTCAACCACTCAATAATAATCTTGTAGTCCCCAAGAATCTGAAGGGTATCTATATGTAGACTGGAAGCCAAGTAACGTGTAACCCAAGCCCCCAACAATTCAGCCCCGGTATTGGTACCTGATCCACAGTTGAAGGTCCATTTATAAATGGAGTTTTTTGTGATTCTTATCAATCCTCCAGCTCCACTATGTTCGCCAATTGATTGCGATGCTTCATCGAACCAACCTGTGGGGATATCCTCTAGATTAGGAAGTTGATTGTTGTGCTGCAGTCTATCTTGTGTAAGTGAAGTTCATTCCAGGTTTTAAAGAAACCAAGAGTTTTGTGAACTGCAATGCCAGTGGAAGGAGTTTCGTTTTAAAAAATAGTTTGATTTCTAACTAGCCAAATAGACCCGCACACCAATGAAGGGAGATGTTTATAATTATGTTCTCGGTGGGTCCAATGATCAAAACAGATGCAGAGATTTGGCTCATCCTAGGTGGATTTAATATTGAGAGTTGAAGTAAGTTTGTCCCAAACTTCTCAAGCGAAAGTACAGTTAATGAAAATATGATTTGCAGTTTCAGCATCGATGTGGAAAAAGTGACAGAAATTTGGTCCATTCCATACTTTCTTTTGGAGAATGTCCCAAGTATTCAATTTGTACACAGTCAAAAGCCAAGTAAATATTTTTATTTTGAGTGGTAGCTGTCAGGACCACATTTTATTTCTCCATCCGTGGATGTTTGTATGCCAGTGGGTGTTTGCAATCTCTCAGTATATGTTCTAAACTATTATGAGTCCTGAGAAGTTTCCCCCGGACCAATGGAGATAATCGACAATATTGTTAAGGTGGATGCCCGAGAGAGTGAGGGAAAGACAAAATTTATTCCAGATAGGAGTGTGTTCTGCATTGAGGCTGAGTGCTTCACTAGTAATCCAACTGTCTGAGATAAGTGTCGACCTGGATCTTACTTGTGCTTGGTAAAGATACCACATTTTTTTTGTATGTAGGTGGGATACCAATCGCTGAGGGAGTAAAGAGTGGTCACCTAGACCAAGAATACAATCATGCCCCAACTCAATGGAATGCCCCGAGCCTGGGATCCGGCATAGCCAATGGAAGATCAAGGGTTTTGCTTTAATTAAATGTCACCAAAAGTATGAGGACGCCATGTTCACATGGGTATGAACAAATTCAGTCTGAAGCCAAGTGTTGACAGAATGATGGATGAGATATTTTTCAGCAATGATGGAGTGCCAAATGCCTGAGGAAGTCAGCACATTCCAGAGGGTAGAAGTCATCAGTGCCTAACTGAAGTGGTGTAGATTTCGAAGCCCCCAACCGCCTTTATGTTTTGGTTTAGCTAGAACTTTCCAATTGCAGAGGTGTTGGCGAGAAAATTATGAGCAACCCGACCAGAGGAAGTTGTAAATCAATTTGCGAAGTTTTGTGAGAACTGTAGCAGGTATGGCTGCTAGAGCCATCTAGTACACAGGATTCCCTTCAAGTGCCTCTTTTATGAGAGTGAAGCGGCCTCCAAGTGAGACCCAACGGTTACACTAGTGACTCGTCTTTTTTTTTACTTTGGCAATAAGCTAGCTCCAGTCCCCCATTTTATAGGAGTTAGGTTTTAAAAAATAGCCCAGATAATCAAGACTAATGGAGAGATGTGAGAAGGTGTATGGAAAATACCTTTGATTTGATCCAGGGATTGTTGTTGCAGGTTAGCGAAGTGGAAAGAATATTTATCCCAATTAATCGACAATATTGTGGCACTGCACAAGAGTTTTAAGCTCTCATTGATCGCTTTCCATTCCTGTAATGAGTCATTCGTCATGATGAGGATATCATCAGCAAAAAGAAGATGTAATATTTTGGTAGTCCTTGACACCTTTAAACCAGTTATCTTGCCTTCTTCTTGACCAGACTTGAGAAGCAGGCTCAAGGCTTCCATAGCCAAAATAAAGAGTAGGGGGGAGAGGGGGCATCCCTATCTCAGACCCCTCCCAATGTGAAAGAAATCAATAGATTCTCCATTAACCAGGACTGCAAGGTTTTCACTAATCACACAGCTCATAACCCACTTGATCATCAAGTGACTAAATCCTATCTAGATCAGGATCATTCGGAGGAAGTCTCAGTCGATGCTATCAAAATCCTTCTTAAGGTCAATTTTAAGGATAATGTCCTTGGATTTTTTTCTTTTGATGCTATGTAAACATTCTTGGGTTGCATCAAGAATTTGTCAACCTTTTAAAAACCCCAGTTTCTCTTGTGAAAGAAAATGAGAGAGGATAGGCTTGATCCTTGTTGCAATAATTTTTTAGATGATTTTGTAGGAAAGATTGCAGAGGTAAATAGGCATGTAATCACCAAAATGAAAAGAGATTGCAGGTAAATACACAGGTGGCATGTAATCACCAAAATTAGAGGGGGGAGATTTAGGAATAAGAGTGAGGAAGGTCGAGTTCAAAGCACTCATCACCTTCCCACTAAGTCTAGTGTCTTCCACAAGCTCCAGGAGGCCTGGACCAACCAGATCAAAAAAATGTAGGTAAAATTCTACCGTCCATCCATATGGACTAGGGCTTTTGTCCTTTGAGAAAGACTTGAGAGCAGTCAGAATTTTCTGCAGGGTACATGGGTTGTCTAGCAAGAGAGTCTTCCTCTGAAATAACATGAGGGTAAAGCCTGGATACTGTAACTGTAGGTTGTATATTCTCAGGAGGTTTTGCCTCATATAATGGTTTGAAATAATTGACAGTAGCTAGTTTTAAAGCTTGTTGTCCATCATGAAGAGTGCCCAATTCATCAGTTAATTTCCAGATGTGCTTTTTACTCCTAGAGGAGCTGGAAAATTGATGGAAAAACTTAGTATTGAGATCACCACTCTTAAGCCAATTTATTCTGCATCGTTGTCGCCAGGTGGCTTCATCTTTGAGGAGTAGCGAGTTCCTTTCCAATTCCAGACCTTTTAAAATGTGACTTTTATCACCAACATCCCATGCGCTGATATCTGTAAATATATGTGACTAAATCTCATATTCAAGTTCATATAGTATTTGAGTATTGTGTATCGTGTAGGAAGTTGCCCACGCTTTAATGCATGCCTTTAGGCTCCTAAGATTCAAAATAACATGGAGTTGTATACAAGATTTAGAGAGAAAGAGTGGGTCTGGCCAAACAACAAATACAATAGAGTTGAAGTCATCTTCATTTAGCCAATCAAAATTTAATTTAAATGGATAATCAATTTTGTTTGGCGAAGAATTCAGATGTAATATAATTGGAGCATGGTCTAATAAGAATGGTAGTTCCACCCAGGAGTGGACTCGTGCTTCTGTTGTGATGAGTTGATCTGAGATAAGGAAGCATTCGAGTCTTTTAGAGATATATTTGATGCCCATCCTTCCATTACACCAGGTGGGTGCCAATGTATCTGGAGCATAATCCGTGAGCTTATGAGATAAGAAGAGTGTTGTGAAATAGTCAGCCAGAGGATCTTGGTTGGCTGTTGTCCCCCAAATTTCCCCAAAAGAGAGAGTAAGATTCAAATCTCCAGCTAAAATCAAATTTTCAAGATCAAGAAGTCCACGGGCTTCAACCTTTTCCAAAAATGTTTGTCTATTGGAGCAGGGGCCATAAAAGTTGAGTAGATTGATACATTTCGAAATAACAACTAAACACAACCTGCACAACCTTAAGTGCGTTAGAAAAAAAAAAAAAATTGTATGACTTGAGCTGCCTTAGATAGATTCTTTTAGCGTTAGTCTTTAAAGTGTATATTTAAATAGATGAATTGTAACAGGGTAATTATAGTTATTGCTAATGAACTTTATAGGATCTCGAATTTAGTTTAGTATACACTATGGGTCCTATGTGTTATCATATATAAGTTGAATGCATGTATACATATATGTACCCTTGCCTCATTATTAGAAAAAAAATTCTTATTAACCTGAGTCTTTCGTCTATTGGTAGAAGTTGATGTTTTACCAATTCCTTGGAAGCGTAATTAAATTGCACAACATAATCAAATTTTATATAAACTATGTGTTAGTTGTGCACGCTTGTAAAGATCGAAAGTTGATAATATCTTACTTTGTTTTGGATAAACCTTGGTTAATCGTCAGTTCGTTGTAGTTCTCGCAGAGATGATTGTTCATTTTATGCAAACAGTTTATTCATTTAATTATTGTTAATGATCATAGTTAAGGTTTAAATCGTCTCATACTTTTAATGATTGAAAAGTGAGGGTTGTTACACTTTGGCCACTCTTGGCCTCTTACCCACAATATCTATCTCTCCTCTCTTTTTCTAACCTGGAACTACCTACTCTATCGCTCGTAGGCTTACAATACTAAACATGGAAGAATAATCTTCCTGATCTATTCAAATCCACAAAATCTTCAACCACTCTTAAAATCTCTTCTTATCCCTAGGTTCTAGGTCTCCATTCCTTCGAGATCTGCTAAACTAAGCAGATTCAATTACAATTAATCTCAAATCAACAAACCTCTATATTATACAAGACTTCTAGTACTCAATAAAACATAAGATTTACATTAATTCAAGCTTAGGGAGCCCACTCCCTTAGTAAAATCAAAGACCCCCTAGGTCTAATCAAACAAGGTTGAATTAGGGGGAAAACTACTAGTGCATCACCCATGGTCATGTTTCCTTCGCATTATAAAGAATGAATTTATTGATGGTATCAATTTTTAAATTTGCTAATGTATACAAAAAATCAAAATGAATAGCATGAGATCAAATATATGTTATCAACTTAAAAAATGAATTTACTGATGGCATCAATTTCTAAATTTTTTCTACAACCCAATATGGGAGAGACGTTGTCATGTTAGGGTGATATTAGATTTCAAAGATTTCAAAAATGTAAAGTAGGCCCAATCAATAAAAAAAAATTACACACGCTATTATATATATTATGTTTATAGTAAATTTACTATTACTTTAGCATTTACTATTACTATTACTATTTATATTTACTATTACTATTACTTATATTACTTTAGTATTTAGTATTTATTATTTATTATTTATTATTACTATTTATTTTAGTATGTTTACTATTCATTATTGCTTCAGTATTCACTATTTACTATTACTATTACTATTTACTATTAAGAGCAATAGGAGCATTGATTTCAATGATAATACTATGAAAAATAATTTAGTGTATTAATTAATTGAAGAAATGATAGGAAGAAAATTAAAACAATGATAAATGATTGAGAGCAATTAGCTGCATTGATTTAATGCAAAAAATATGCATTGATTTAAGTAATGATATAACAAAAATGGTACGAAGAAATGGGACAGGAAATCAATTCTCTAAATAAATTTCAAATAAATTTCAAAACAAATATTATAAGTTGAAAATGGGACAGGAAATCAATTCTCTAAATAAATTTCAAATAAATTTCAAAACAAATATTATAAGTTGAACTCGTGTACTTTGTTTCGTTATAAGTGTCCCTCCTAATACAATAAAAATGATGATACAATAAAAACTGATTTTATATAATCATATAATTGTATTCATTTTAACAATGACATAACATAAAACAATAGGGTGCATTGATTTCAGTGATAATAATATAACATAAAACAATAAGGTGCATTGATTTCAGTAATAATACTACGAAAAAAAAATTTAGTTAAAATAGGTGGATATAGAAATATTTTATTTATGAGCCACGTTGAAATTATTTTTTTCTTATTAATATTTTTTTAAATGCCACATGTCAACTCCATTATATTAAGCATTGAAGGAATTGTGCATCTCTCTCATTTTGAGAAGTATAAAGAACTTATTAATAAAATTTGATTTTTTTTCCTTTCAATTACTCTATCTCTTTCTCCTTTCTCTCTATATACAAAATTGATATAGAATTATTTCACTTAAGATGGATATTAAAATATTTTATTCATGGTTGACATTGAAATATATTTTTTAAATGACATGTGTAAACTCCATGTTGAGCATGGAAGGAATTACACATCTCCCTCATACTGGAAGGAATTACACATCCCCCTCATATTGGGTTGTAGAAAGCACCTTTCGGCGTAATAAACAATAAATATGACAATAAAAATATATCAAAACCACATCTTATAATTGTACTATTTATTGTGTTTTCAATATTGTGGTTGTAAATGGTTGTTAACTTTTCATATCCAACATATTTATAAAATGAAGGGAAAAAAAAAACATAATTGGCCATTATAAATACCCATAATAAAATGACACATCCACAACATAAATGTTGAAACAAAGCATTTACAAATCAGTCTTCGTTGACATCACCCTGATTATCTTTCTCACTTGGCATTGTAACATTGTTGTTCTTAAAAACTTGTTTAGATCTCGAATCATGTCTCAGTATGAACCACCAATCCCCATCCAACACATATGGGTAAAAAAACACTTGGTTGAAATGTTTTGGGAAAACATAAGGCTCCTTAGTTTCAACCCACATTTTTTTAGAGTTAATACATATTATCCCACTATCGTGATCTTCCTTTATATTTCTCCGGTTGAAGGTATCCCACCACTTGCAACAAAAAATAACACATCGAAGCGATGAGAAGTCCACTTGCATGATCTCATGTATCTTTCCAATGTAACCTAACTTCCCCTTCTATTAGGTTTTGATCGTGGTGTCTAGAACAACTTGATTGATCAAACTCGACCTCCACTCCACGATCTTGTGTCATGTGTCCATCACTAGCATACTCAATGTGAAAATGATGTCCATATGTCCACATAGATGGGAACAAATGCACCTGTAAAAATGTGAACAAAGGACGATGCCATATGTCTAATAATCGAAGCATTATTAAAAACATAATACATATTAGAATTCAAATGTGAAATATTATAAATATAATGTGGTACTCATAGAGGTTATTACAAAGTTGTTGCACCTGATCCCAATGTTTAGTGCATCCAGATCTTCTCTGCATGGGTTATGACTAGACACTGCATATTTCTCTTGTATCTGGTCAACCACCCAACTGTTGGGACATATTTTTGGCATATTTTATTTTAAATGATCAAGATAAGGCATGCTTCTACCATTCAATCATCTGAATGATTTCATGTCACTGTCTTATTTCCTTATTTCATCTTCATACAATGTGGCCCATTGATGACTTACCAAGTCAATACCCACAGTATGATAGCCTTCTTAATGATGTGCTACCCATTAAACCCTCAATGGGGTGTCCAAGTATCTCCACAAAAACACTTTTTCAATCTAATTAAATTCTATTGCATCTTCAAGCTCAAGCTTCCTTCAATTTCCTTACACGGACCCAAATTCTCGTCTTCAATAGAGCTATTTTATAGCTCTCATATTCGACAAATGATCTCATTCCTTTGAGAAGTTCATAGGAAATTATCCTCTATTTTATGCAGGATCTCTAGCTTCATATACATTCACTAATATCTATTCTAACTACAGTTGTATCCTTTTCTTTATACAATCCTAGTCTTTTGAACAAGAATTTCATACCTGAGTGCTTAACTCCAAGAATTTTATGTCATTGATCTCCTCATTCCATCTAATCTTAACTTTTGATCGGATAAGATTTCATTTCTTATCGGAATACCATCCTCAGACTCTATCTAGTTAAGTTACTCCAATGGTCAGAGTCAGAATACTTCTCCTATAGGTGATTGTTGCATGCCACTTCTGAACCGTTGATATGATCGTTGAAGGTAAATCCTCACCATGGGTTTGGGTAGACTTGTTTAGGTCTATCAGACTCTTTTTTTCGGAGTTAAATCTTTCTACCATGTGTTTCGACATGAACCAATGATCTATTTAACCCTGAATAGATCGTGTCCGTCAATCAAAATATATCCCTTGGAGTATTACTCCAGCTATGTACTCTAATGATTCTACTCCAACAACCAATAGCATGTTTCCATGCGTCACTTTCATAGCCATTGGTATGGTTATTACAAATGAATTTGGGCCATTGGTTGGAGTTACCCTTCACCTTCTTTTGGACCCTTATATGGTCACTCTAATCATCACCATGTGGGTCCTTGATAACCGTTGATTCATCTTCTACTACGATCAATCTATATTGTTAGTCAAATTTCTTTGTTAGAGTATTCTTCATTGTTGTATCGTTTTGACTCTAAATACGTTGCTCCAAAATCTTTTCACCTTTTCTTCATACTCTAAACTCAGGTTGCTTCTAGTCATTGATCCTTCCAGTGATCAATGGTCATGATTAGATATTCTCTTCTCTGTGATTCTAAACTTGTTCGCCCAAGATTAAACCCACTAATGAAGTCTTATTCCGATGAAATCAATACTCTTGATTGATTCTTTTCCTTGATTGGGCGGCTCCTTTTCCTCGATGCCTGCAAGAGGATTTTAACTATGTTATTTGACTCGCCTATGCACATAGTTGGATTCTAAATTTTTTCCTCCTCGATCTCGCCATGATTCACTCTTATATATTACTTGACCCGATCCATTTACTCTATGCAAATATTTACTCTCACGATTCACTCCAAACCTAAACAACCACTGGTTAGAAGATAGCTAATACGATGTTCAATTATGCACAGAGATTTGATATAAACTATATTGCATCATCCAACAATACACGGGAACACAATAATTCAAAGATTCTATTAATGAATCTATACACTATTTACAAAAGTCCCTTCTGTCTTTTGGCTTGATCTGCAATCAATTGGCCTCTCCTTGACTTTTGGCCACACTTAGCCTCTTACCCACAATCTCTATCTCTCATCTCTTTGTCTAACACATACCTACCTACTCTATCGCCCATATGCTTGCAATATTAAACATGGAAGAATAAGCTTGATGATCTTTTTAGATCCACAAAGTCCTCAACCACTCCTAAAATATCTTCTTATCCCTAGGTTCTAGGTCTCCATTCCTTCAAGATCTACTAAACTAAGTAGATTTGAATACAACTAATCTCAACTCAACAAACCCCTATCTTATACAATACTTCTATAACTCAATGAAACATATGATTTACATTAATTCATGCTTAGGGAACCCACTCCCTTAGTAAAATCAAAGACCCCCTAGGTCTAATCAAACAAGGTTGAATTAGGAGGAAAAATGCTCATGCATAAGACTCCCAGGGTAAAAAAATTGATGATCTATTGATCATGTGTATTTGCTAAAGTCCTCCTAGATCCAAAATCTTATGTTGTTTCTCACTTGCTTTGTTTCTTTTTTATTGTCTTGTTGTTTTCTGCAACCTTCTAGGATCCCATGCTTTACTTTTTTATGGTGCAACATTTTTTCTTATTTTAGTAAGTTGTATTGGCATGTTCTTCTTCTTATTATTCCTCTAGTATTTCCACTTGGAAACCTTCATCAAATGCTTCCATAACTCCTCAATGTCTAGTATTTTCCTTTGTTGGTACACGCCATTGTTGCAATTTCTCTGCTGCAAATTTTCATAGAAAATTTGGATGGCTACTACCATCTCTTGGTCTCCACATCTATCTCAATCCTCAGATTCTTGAGAACACTGCTCACTAAATAAAAACTTATGCAAACAATATTTCATATCCTTAAGTTGCATGCTCAGTCTACATGATTTTTCAATCAAATTCTATTCTTGGAATTTATTAAAATGACGAATTTGTTGCAAACATTTTATACATTTTTGTAAGGATTCCTTCATGATCATGTACCAATGATCCTTAGCACTTTCATCATCCTTCACTATCATTTCTCCTCTAGAAATATCCATACTTACATTATTGTATCCTTTAGTATCCATTTCCAAGATTATGTGTACTTCATCATCAGAAATATCTCCAAGATAACTCATTGTCCTATGTACACCTGCATCCTCCAAATATGAATAACTTCTTCTTTCCCAAATTTCAAGAGACAATGTTGTCCCTTCTCCTGATATGACAGAATATTGAATATGTCTTTCTCTTATGCCTTCATGAGGAAATTATTCCTTTAGGATAGCTACAAGTGGTTTCCTATCTCCATGACATGCATAACATGTACAACCTGCAATCACACAAAATTCATTTGTTTTAAAAATATGAGACTTCTAGGTCTCTTTAGATGCCCATAGCATCCTCTCCTTATCCAAGCTCTCCATGAGATCTGTAATTTCAATCTCATCTTACTCCCCAAGCATTACTCCCTTCTCTATTTCACAAAAGTGAACTTCCTCTTCTATCACTAACCCATGTCTAAACTTAGCTGCTCTAAGTTTCTCTTCCTCCATCCCAACATTCAACCTATGCTTTAAGATGTGTCTCAACTTTCTTGCAAACAATTTAATTATAGGCCACCCAACCTTCTTCTTCACATTCCAACCCCATCTCCGGTATCTCTCACTCTCTTGTAGCAACTCCATAATAATATTGAGTCTATCATTTACCTCAGTAAATTCTATTTCAAACTCCTCTTGACTCATATTTCTATTAATTTCTCTATCATTATGGTTTTTTCTTCTCTCTCAACCTCTATCATGACCATCAGTAGTCACCTTCACATATACCTTTTTTATGAACCGTCTCCTTGTTCACTATGATTTGCATCAAGACTCTATAGAAAATATCCTCATCTTCTACTAATACCAGCTCAAGCTTCCTCCTCAGCTTGACCCCTTGGCATCCTTCTAGTTTTGTCTCCTAAAACCTTCTGAGCATCCTCTACTCCTCTCTGGCTTCTACACCTGCAAATTTCCCTTGAGAAATTCTATTTTTCTCCTCACTTCCGATCCTCTAAGAGATCCACATGCTCTTTATCACAACTCCTCTGGCTATATTTATACTATTAGTTCCTTCTCTCCTACCTGCAATCACAAGTATTCATAACCAAAGTTAATAAAATATCATATGCAATATCTACAAGACCTATGCATGATCTTTTCTTCCACATTCATTGCACTTGAATCAACAAGAGAAATTCTTGTCACAATGCTTATATAGTTTTCTCATGCAGTCCTTTGTACATGTTCCCCTCTGAAACAACTCAAATTCTCTATTGGCTGCAATTTGTTTTGTTTGAATTGTTATCTGTCCGCAAATTTTCTCAAAGAGCATTAGTGCGCTCTGATACCAAAATGATGACCTACCAGTTCAATACCGCAATATGACATCCTTCTCAAAGATATGTTTCCCATTAAAACCTCAATGGGGTGTCCAAGAATATCCATGAAAACACTTTGTCAATATAATTAAACTCTATTGCAGCTTCAAGCTCAAATTGCCTTCAATTTCCTTACACAGACCCAAATTCCCTTCGTCAACAAAGTTATTCTATAACTCTCACATTCGACAAATGATATCTCTCCTTTGAGAAGTTCATAATAACTTATCCTCTATTTTTTGTAGGCTCTCATGCTTCATATATGTTCATTTATCTCTGCTCTAACTACAATCGTAGCCATTTATTCATACAACCCTGGTGTTGTGACCAATAATTTCATACCCGAGCACTTAATTCCAAGCTCCTTTCTTGTTGGCTCCAAATATCTTGCTATCCATATGATAAAGAACTATGACCCCGACTTACTCTCTTAAGCACTATGTTGTATTGCACTAGATTTCCTTTGTGAGTCAATTTTTTTTCTTAACAATGCTTATCTTCCATGCGACCAAGCACCATAATCGTGCACCAAATATCTATCCAATAGCTCCCTTAACTCCAATGCTCAATCCCTTATATTGTCACATGACGTAGAGCCATGACTAGGTGCTAAGGCACGTCAAACTGCATTTGGTCGAAGTATCTCAAAATAGTATGAACTAAGCACTTTGAAACTAGGACTCTTCTTAAATTATACACCCTCAATCTCTTCTAGTGTTCGATCTCCACCGTTCATCATTGTCGTTGCTTCTTATAATATACATCATTGATCTCCCATTTACTTCTAATGTTCATTGTTGATCATATAATATTTTGTTTCTTATCAGAATACCTTTGTCGGACTTGCTCTGGTTAAGTTACTCTGATTGTCAAACTCTGAATAATTCCCCTATAGGTGATTTCCATGTGCCACTTCTAAACCATTGATCTAATTAACTAAAGGTAAATCCTCACTTTGGGTTTGGGTATACGTTTTTAGGTCTATCAGAATCTTTATATCAAATTTCAATCTTGCTGCCATGTGTGCTGATGTGAACCAATGATCTATTCAACCCTGAATAGTTATCGTCCATCAATTGGAATAGCTCCCTCAGAGTATTCCTATGGCTATGTACTCCAATTATTCTACTCTAACAACCAATAGCATGTTTCCACGCATCACTTTCATAGTCGTTGATTTGGTTATTCCGAATGAATTTGGGCCATTGGTTGTAGTTACACTTCGCCTTCTTTCGTACCCTTAGATGGTATCTCTAATGATCACCATGTGGGTCCTTCATAACTGTTGATTCATAATTTTCTCTGATAAATCTGTACCATTATTCGGAGTTCTTAGTAAAATTATTATTCATCATTGTATCCTTTTGAATCTGAATACGTTGCTCCGAAATGTTTTCATCGTCGCTTAGAACTCCAAACTTAGGTTATTTTCATTCATTGATCCTTCCAGTGATCAACGATCACAATTATATCTTCTCTTCTCCGTGATTCTAATCCTGTCTATCCAAGATTAAACTCATGAATGAAGCCTCGGTATGGTGAAATCAACACTCACGATTGATTATTTTCCTTGATCAAGTGGCTCATATTCCTCGATGCCTGCAAAATCATTTTAACTCTGTTATTTGACTTGCCTATGCACAAAGTTGGATTCTAACTCTGCTCCTCCATGATCTCGTTGTGATTCACTCTTATCTATTACTTGACCCAATATATTTCCTTTATGCGGAGATTTACTCCCATGATTCAATTCAAACCTACACAACCACTTGTTAGAGGATGAATAATACAATGTTCAATGATACACAGAGATTCGATATGGATTATATTGCATAATCCTGCAATACACAGAAACACAATAATTCAGAGATTCTATTAATGAATCTACACACTATTTACAAAAGGTCCTTTTGTCTTTTAGCCTAATCTACAATCAATTGACCTCTCCTTGACCTTTTTGTAACATCTAGTTCCACTGATCAATTTTTATACATTGACTTATTCTTTGAGAACATTTGCGAGCAAGTCATCTGGTTTAAAACATGGTACATTACGATTACCAGTTTGGTTTATATGTTTATGTTATGATTGAGTATTGGAATTGATATGTTATTATATTGATGTATCGCATTGACAGGTATTATGATGAGGTTTCCTGAGTGTGCAGGAAATGTGACATGATGATGATGTTGATGGAATTGACCAACTTCCATGGACTCCAGATAGAGTCAGGGAGTGGATTATTTACTTTGGTTATAAATAGTTGATTTATTACGCATGTGTTATATGATGATTTCAGTTATGGATTTTATGTATATGAGTTACTGATGTTATCTTTGTCATTGGATGTAGGCATGGTGATTCCTACTAATACGACTCAAGAATGGAGTAAAGGGGTCATACATAGATATCATATGGATGAGGGAGAGGTGTGGCAGTGTCTCTGTCACAGCCTAATATCACTCTCATCATGACTTGAACTGAACGTTAACAACTACCTTGTTATGAGAGGTTCATGATATCATGAGGGCAGACTAAGACAGTCGCTCATGAGGATTTGTGAGGGGCACACAATAAGGAATATTCCTTATTCCTCAGTAAGCCCTTAGCCTCACACAAGGTTGACAAGTGGAGTATTGACTCCAAGACTCAGACAAGTTCCAAACTAATTCAACTGTGAGTGGCACCCTTGAAGCATGGTGGTGCGTCTTGAAGGGCACGTCGCATGAATACATGTCAATCAATAAAAATCTAGAGGACCCTAGAAAATGAATTGAATACTTAGACCTTGTAGAAAAGAGAGTATAAATTATTATTTAGTTATAAACTAAATAACATAATCAAACTTTTAACCCTAGATGTTTTGACCAAATAAAATTGTAAAATGGGTTAAGGGATTTTAGACTAAATAAACTCTAGTGAAGGGAGAATGAGAATAAAATTTAGGCATGTGCACAATGTGTGCATGAAATTAATAAAAAGAATTTTTAAATTAAAAGAAAATCATTTCATGAGAGAATGTGTAGTCAACATGGAGTTAGAATCCTAATTCAATCAAGACTCTAATCTTAACTCGAAGTAGAGTCCTAATCAAACTCCAACTGTAAATTAGTTAGGGGACATAATAAAAAAGAATTTGGGGAACTAAGGGACAACTAAGAGGAAATATAGGAACTAATTGTGGGTGTGAGGGAAACTTCTTAATTATTTAAATTAAAAAGGGATTAAACATGTGCAACTTGGGGAAAATATGACATATGTTGGGGTAAATATTCTCTAATTAAATTATTAAAAATTAGCTAATTGTACATGAGATGACAAGTATCAAGGTGAAATTTCTTATAAAAAGAATGTTGAGGAAGAGGGAAACCACCCTACTATTGGATGAATGAAATGTTGTTGAAATTTCTATTGACTAAAGTTTACTTGTGTGAGTTGGGATGCAAGCTTGTGCAAGAGGTGGAAGCCTCTCCTTGCGAGGGCAAGCTTGAACTAGTTTGGATCTGAGTTTTTTTTGTGTGATCCCTTTACGTCTCGGGGGGATAAGGGGGAAGAAGAGTACCCCCAGCGCTGGCTAAGAGGTATCGATGAAGTCATTGGATTAGAAGGTGGGAGGAAAGGAGCGTCGCGCAAGAATTTCAAATTGAAAATAATTACTATTGTCAAACTCCGGGTTATGGTACTTGTTTGGTATAAATATTTCATTGTTAACTGAAATCTCGATTGTAAATTGAATACGCAGGGAATCATGTTGAATTTAATAAACAAAATTTTGAATTTGTATATACATAATATTCTATATTAGATGGAATGGTTTACTTCTCAATCTGTGCGAAATGACATATTAGTTTCAAAAAACAAATCTGCTTATTTCAGGTTTAAAGACTGATAGATGAATGAAAGAAACTGTACAAATCATCATTATGTTTTAATGGTATCATGTTTAATGGGAATTAAAACCTTTTTGTTGAACAAAAAGAAATGTTGTTAGCAGTTGCATTGGATCATTTTTGTATTATAAGAGATATTTTACAGGTTCATATCATTCCATTTAAGTCCTATTCCATTAATAGAAGTTTTCATGGATCTGATACTTTGATATTCTCACAAGAGGGTTATCTCCAATTTTTAGTTCGGAAATATATAAACATATTAAATTTGGGTAATATGCGAGTAGGGTGTAAATTTCCTACAGTTCAGTTGATTCTAGGTAATATCAGTCGATATTTAAGCTTAGTATCATTTGGTTGATTGTTAGTGTTATGGAAGACCATAATGTTATTAATCTACTCTGTAACAAAATTAATATAATCGCAGGACTCAGTATTATTAACGAACCACTTCACCTTGTAGAAAAGATTTCCATAGGAATTATTAGTCCCTGCCCTTCGGGCTGGTAGGGACTAATAGTAATCGATTTTCATTTGTTTTACTAAATTGACACGAAAACCAAAAATATTTCGCTCCTTTAACCAAAGTTTAAAAAAAATCATATAATTTAGGTTGGAAATTCATATACCTAAATCAAAGTTTTGATATCGACTTCTTATTTGGCCTCTTCCCGAGGCACAAGAAAATGATAGCTTAGTTTATTTCATAGTTTTGAGTACTCATATTTTGCAAACAAAGTAATGTTAGACATGAGTCTAGCATTACTTCTTAACATTAAATGTTATGATATAATGCATATGCCATAATAATCCATAGCCCATTGCATTTTATTCCAGTACCTACTCCATATGTTTCCACCTACACCACCATGCAAAGCTACACGATCCTACAATTTATCTTCTTTGCCTGCTCCTACACACATGATACACAACATCCTCTCCAATTTTTCGTAGCCTATTCGTATTTTCGCTTGCCTACTAGTATTTTCGCTTGCCTAAGGCATGCAACATCAATCTGTCGCATCAATCTGGGAAGGACGAGGCACCCTCTCTTTACTGCAACATGCAACATCATTCTCCCTTTTATTTATATTTTTTAATAATTTTCCTAATTTATTTGCAGGCAGAATTATTTTAGAGAGCAGAGAAGTCATGTAGTATGCTAAAAACGTAGTCTAAATACGAGAAGTACCTGAATCAGTTGTATTTTTTCTTTCCTGAGGCATGCAACATCAATCTTTTGCATCAATCTGGGAAGGACAAGGCACCCTCACTTTACTGCAGCATGCAACATCATTCTCCCTTTTCTTTATATTTTTTAATATTTTTCCTAATTTATTTGTAGGCATAATGATTTCAGAGAGCAGAGAAGTCATGTAGTATGATAAACACATAGTCTAAATATGAGAAGTACCTAAATCAGTTGGCGCACCTTCCTTGCCTCTATAATGGGCTTAGGTGTGGGTATTCTGATGATCCCATTAGAATTGTTGGCAATGCACCAATCCTATATCAACCTGCGAAGAGTGTGATTGGGGATGAGTCCTTTTACTTGAAGAACTTGCTTAGTTGTTGGACATACATCGATTAAGGATTGGACCTCATTCTCCCTTTTCCTAGGTTAATAGACAATCTGATATTGCTTCTCAAGAAGAGGCAATATAGGTTGGGTCAAAAACATTACCGTTGTTGCAATCCTCTTCCACTAGTGTTTGCCTCGTATGTCAGTTATAATCACATACAATGAACGACCAAAGCCCCTCATCGGAAAAAAGACATATTCAGAAATACTGATAGAAAATCTATTTAGGGAGTGGAGCTATATAACCTTGAAGCCCAAAAGCTCCACAAGGCAGTTTCTATTGTAATCCAAATGAAATTATTCGTTCCTATTGTAATCCAAATGAAATGTACAGTAGTTGTTTCTGAATATTTGAAAAAGTCTTGTTCTCGTACTATTTCATCTCGTCCTTTTCTTCCACGCTAATCACTACATTCATATCCATATCATGTTTCTAAGAGATAGGTTGATGGTTGTTTCCATATTGGGTTTTTTCACTTGATCAGTTCTTGCCAGTAATGAAAGGAAGATACAGTTGCAACAATAGTATTTCTCTGTCTATGTCCCTATCAGGTACAGTTATTTCTTGTACATGAAGAGAATAGACAACTCCAATGAGCTAGGAGGAAGAAAGCGGCAAAGTGGACGAAGATAAAGCACATCGTTGGTTGACATATATATATGAAAGATATTAGAGACTGTAAAGAAAAGCATTGAACGCCAAAATACCAACACACTACTATGTATGATACTCCTGCAAGCATAATTAAAGTCTAATTTAGCTCGACTAGAGTAAAATACCAAAAATAACTTGTCTGGATTGATCCTGTAAGATGATTCTGATGATTAATATGTGAAAGCGTTATGGTGGGGAAAGGAAATGAAATCTTGGAATAATGGCATAAGGGATGATAACAACATAAAAATGAAACCGCGGTTGCTTGTGCTCACCTATCATTTCGAAGTGCCCACACTTGTCCTCGATAACCCTACCTATAGCTATGAGTTGGGAAGGGTTAATCATTCACTTCATTCATCTATCGGAGTAGCAAACTGTCTAGCCTATTTACAGGAAAAAGAATACTCCTAGATCTCTGTCCAGTTTATCTTTCCTATGGGAGCCAATGCCTATGAGTTGTAGAAAAGGGTGGTCGTGTTTGCACAGATGACCTGTCAATCCATTGTTGCAATAAACATCACTTGGGATTGAACCTGGGCCATGAGACACAAGCCAAACCAAGTGTAGAGCAATGTATGGCTATGATACATGCAAACTGCATGCGTACCAGGTGGAGACCACTATGTGCCATGCAATGCACGTAGCAAGAGTTTAATAAATCTGCAACCTCACTGTTCAATATTTGTTATTTAATGTAGCTCGCTCTTCAATATTCTTTATAACATATGCAAGTAATCAATGTGTTTAACACACAATTAAATTGAATAATTAAAACTTATTAAAAAAAAAACGATAGTCTAAAAGACTTCGTAACTAGGGTTTAGTATAAGTAAACAAGTTTCATTTAAATCCTACGATGTTGATTTGATGTAGTTAAAAACTATCGCTCCATCAAGTGCATTCAAATGCGTAGCAGGAAGAGAATAAGTGTTTGCAGAAATGTCTATATTTCCATCGGGTGCATTACAAAGAATCATGCCTACTCCTCCTGCTATTCGAATGGTTTCACCTTTCTCAAGTTTTGCATTGATACCACGAAGGCAGGCAACAATTTTTCCTTTAACTTTGTGGGGATCTAGCGCTCCCAGGAAGCAGAGTCATCTGAAAAAATTACCCATTGACACTGTTAAAACACATCATCACAAAGAGTCCTAGCAGTTGTAGTAGTAGTATGGAGCATACCCAACAATTGTATTTTCATTTGGGGCTCTCACGTCCACTGATGATACCAGTGGATACAATTTTCTCTTTGGCAATTGGAATTGTGCTAGGATTTGTTTACTTTTATAACCTTTTATGCATAAAGGCAAAGTGGATATCATGATCATTTATATATGCCAAAGGGGGAACATTATGTTCTAATATTTCTAGCAGATGCCTTTATTGCATTCCTATCATACAGCTAATAGATGATCCAAACAATATGTGTGAACTGAATAATCATTGGGGGAAACTTGCCACTAATTACTATAATTTCACAATGTCAGTTGTTGTCTGATTTCTGGACCTTACTTACAAGAGGTTTTGTAAGTGTAATTAGTTGGTGGTGACTATAGTTGTGGCATTTTCTCCTCCAATGTTGGAGGTTATATTTCATGTGCAGGTGCACTCTTCCTTATTCTTTGATGATGGATCGATGAGTAGTGTAGATTGGCTAGTCTTCGACATTGATGTATCCCACCTACAATAATTGATGTAGGCTTCTCGGTAAGAGCTATCTGGGTCTCCTTCTTGGCTTGGTAAGAGTACACGGTAAAAATATTACTCTTGAAGCTTGGTACTCCAAGATAGAAGTCCTACTGGCTACTATCAAATATAATGGCTATTATGCTACTAATAAAAGCTTGACTTACTTGTAATACTAATAAGACTCCCTACTCATACCAATGACTTCATAGCATACTTTCTAATAAGACTTCCTTCTCATATTGATGACTTCATAGCATACTCTTTTGGCAGGGACTTCTTGCTTCACCATTGCCTTATTGTTCTTGGAAAGTGATATGGTTATTGAAATTTTTATTGCATTTATATGGAAATTTTGAATATCAAGTTGGGCATTAGTAAAATTATACAATGTTCTATTAACTAAAAAAAGGGTGTTGATTGATGTCAATAATTATAGCATGGAAAGTGACATGATATTGAATTATATTTTATATATATCGTTGAGTGGAGTAATAAGTTTAGGACTTAGTTATTATATGATTGATCTCTATTTATTATTAAATAAATTAAAAATCGTAATCATCCTTATACTAATTTTCATAATAATAAATTCATAATTGAATGGATTAGTGATTGTCTGTTGATTTAATATAATTACAACCTGCACATGACTTAAATAAAACTAAACACAACTTGTGCAACCTTAAGTGCATTCGAAAAAATTGTTTGTTTGTATGACTTGAGGTGCCTTAGATAGATTCTTTTAGTGTTAGTCTTTAAAGTGTATATTTGAATAGATGAATTTATGTAACCCGGTAATTATAGTTATTGCTAATGAACTTTATAGGATCTCGAATTTATTTTAGTATATACTATGGGTACTACGTGTTATCATTTATAAGTTGAATGCATGTATACATATATGCACCCTTGCCTCATTATTAGAAAAAAACTTCTTATTAACCTAAGGCTTTCATCTATTGCTAGAAGATGAGGTTTTACCAAATCCTTGGAAGCATAATTAAATTGCACAACATAATCAAATTTTATATAAACTATGCGCTAGTTGTGCATGCTTGTAAAGATAGAAAGTTGATAATATCTTACTTTGTTTTGGATAAACCTTGGTTAAGCATCAGTTCATTGTAGTTCTCGCAGAGATGATTGTTCATTTTGCGCAAGCAGTTTATTCATTTAATTATTGTTAATGATCATAGTTAAGGTTTAAATCTTCTCCTCCTTTTAATGATTGAAAAGTGAGGGTCGTTACACTTTGGCCTCTTACCGACAATCTCTATCTCTCCTATCTTTTTCTAACATGGACCTACCTACTCTATCGCTCGTAGGCTTACAATATTAAACATGGAAGAATAAGCTTCCTTATCTATTCAGATCCACAAAATCCTCAACCACTCCTAAAATATCTTCTTATCCTTAAGTTCTAGGTCTCCATTCCTTAGAGATTTGCTAAACTAAGGAGATTCGATTACAATTAATTTCAACTCAACAAACCTCTATATTAAACAAGACTTCTAGTACTCAATAAAACATAAGATTTACATTAATTCAAGCTTAGGGAGCGCACTCCCTTAGTAAAATCAAAAACCCCCTAGGTCTAATAAAAAAAGGTTTAATTAGGAGGAAAATTGCTCCCGCATCACCCATGGTGGCGTTGTCTTCCAATTTATTGATGGTATCAATTTCTAAACTTGCTAATGTATACAAAAATTCAAAATGGATAGTATGAGATCAAATATATGTTATCAACTTAAAAAATGAATTTATTGATGGCTTCAATTTCTAAATTCTTTCTAGAACCCAATATGGGAGAGACGTTGTCATGTTAGGGTGATATTAGAATTCAAAGATTTCAAAATTTTCAAAATTTTAAAGTAGACTCAATAATTAATAAAAACAAAAATTACACATGTTATTATATATATTATATTTATTATTACTTTAGTAAATTTACTATTACTTTAGCATTTACTATTACTATTTATATTTACTATTACGATTACTTCTTTTACTTTAGTATTTAATATTAATTATTATTATCTATTTTAGTATATTTACTATTGCTTCAGTATTTACTGTTTATTATTACTATTACTATTTACTATTAAGATAAATAGGAGCATTGATTTCAATGATAATACCATGAAAAAATATTCAGTGTATTAATTACTTGAAGAAATAATAGGAAGAAAATTAAAACAATGATAAATGATTGAGAGCAATTAGTTGCATTAGTTTAATGCAAAAAATATGCATTGATTTAAGTAATGATACAACAAAAATGGTATGAGGGAAATTAATTCTCTATATTAATTTCAACTGTGAGATACAAAAAATCATCAAGTGAAATGAATTCAAAATAAAGTATGAAAATAATTGTGTTTAGTGTCCCTCCTAATACAATAAAAAACGATTTATTATAATCAGATAATTGTATTCATTTTAACAATGACATAACATAAAACAATAGGGTGCATTGAGTTCAGTGATAATAATATAACATAAAACAATATGGTGCATTGATTTCAGTATTAATACTATGAAAAATGACTCTATACATTAATTAATTGAAGAAATGATAGGCAGGAAATTAATCCTCTATATTGATAAGTTGAAGTCATGAACTTTGTTTGGTTATGTGTGATTTATTTATTACTATTTACTATTTACTATTTAAAGCAATTATGAGCATTTATTTTAGTGATATAATATAAAATAATAGGGTGCATTGGTTTCAGCCATAATAATATAACATAAAACAATAAGCTGCATTGATTTTAGTGATAATACTATGAAAAATGACTTAGTGGATTAATTAATTGAAGAAATTATACGAAGGAAATTAATCCTCTACATTGATTTCAATGGTGAGATACAACAAATCATCAAGTGAAATGAATTTAGGGTGAAAACAAATTTCAAGATAGATATTATAAGTTGAAGGTGCTTCGCTAAATATGGCCCTTCTATAGCAATTTATTGATCTACCTTTCAATTTATATACTTTCATTTGGGTTGAGTCCATAAGTTCTTGACTTTGGCAAGGAGTCTGTCATAAATTCAATGGATACTTAAATCAGTCATTGTAGAGACAATCCTTTTGTATTTTCAAATACTTTTTCAAAGGACTGAAGCAATAGTAAAACAATAGGGTGCATTGATTTCAGTGATAATACTATGAAAAATGATTTAGTGCATTAATTAATTGAAGAAATGGTGTTTGTTCTAAAATAATAATATAATTTCAAAACATATATTATAAATTGAATTCATGTACTTTGTTTGATTTATCTATTACTATTTACTATTTAGAGAAATAGGAGCATTGATTTTAGTGATAATACTATGAAAAATTATTCATTGTATTAATTAATTGAAGAAATTATACGAAGAAAATTAACGCAATGATAAATTATTTAGAGAAATTAGTTGCATTGATTTAATGCAAAAAAGTATGCATTGATTTAAGTGATGAAACAACAAAAACCGATTTAGCACAATCAAGTAGTTGTATTCATTTTAACAATGATATAGCATAAGACAATAGGGTGCAATGATTTCGGTGATAATACAATGAAAAATGATTAAGTGCATTAATTAATTGAATAAACGATACGAAGAAAATTAATCATGTATGTGAGATACAACAAATCATCAAGTGAAATGAACTCAACCATAACTTAGTGAAAACAAATATTATAGGTTGAAGTCATGTACTTTATTTCTTTATATGTGATTTATCTATTATTATTTGCACATTAAAACAATTATAGTATTAAGACGTGAAGGAAATTAATCCTCTATATTGATTTCAACGGTGAGATAAAACAAATCATCAAGTGAAATTAGTTTAGCATGAAAACAAATTTCAAAATAGATATTATAAGTTGAAGGTGCTTCGTTAAATATGGCCCTAGTATAGCAATTTATTGATCTACCTTTCAATTTCTATACTTTCATTTGGGTTGAGTTGATAAGTTCTTGAATTTGGCAAGGACCGTGTCATAAATCCAATGGAGCATTAAATTATTCATTGTGGAGGAAATCCTTTTGGATTTTTAAACAATTTTTCAAAGGACTAAAGAAATAGGTGCATTGATTTCAGTGATAGTGATATAACATAAAACAATAGGGTATATTGATTTAAGTGATATGATATAACATAAAACAATAGGGTGCATTGATTTCAGTGATAATACTATGAAAAATGATTCACTGCATTAATTAATTAAATAAACAATACGAAGGAAATCAATCCTCTATATTGACTTCAACTATGAGATACAATGAATCATCAAGTGAAATGAATTTAGCAAAAAAATTCAAAACATATATTATAAGGTGAAGTCGTGTACTTTGTTTGTTTATGTGTGATTTATCTATTGGTATTTACACATTAAAACAATTATAATATTAAGATATATAAAATGTGAAAACTGTGTTCAACCTATAAAAGTATAAAATCTAAAGATGAAAGATTAAGATTGATCACTATGTAAATATTTGTAATTTACTACATTCTTATTATTATCACATTTTTCATCATTTTACATTGTTACTTTTTATATTAAACATATTCCTCATGTAACTCATTAACTATACTTTTGATTCATACTCTCTGTATTCTCAACAAACT
>SNQJ01S0044316.1:41757-57457 GCA_010110895.2 Picea sitchensis
ATTTAGTGCATTAATTAATTGAAGAAATGGTGTTTGTTCTAAAATAATAATATAATTTCAAAACATATATTATAAATTGAATTCATGTACTTTGTTTGATTTATCTATTACTATTTACTATTTAGAGAAATAGGAGCATTGATTTTAGTGATAATACTATGAAAAATTATTCATTGTATTAATTAATTGAAGAAATTATACGAAGAAAATTAACGCAATGATAAATTATTTAGAGAAATTAGTTGCATTGATTTAATGCAAAAAAGTATGCATTGATTTAAGTGATGAAACAACAAAAACCGATTTAGCACAATCAAGTAGTTGTATTCATTTTAACAATGATATAGCATAAGACAATAGGGTGCAATGATTTCGGTGATAATACAATGAAAAATGATTAAGTGCATTAATTAATTGAATAAACGATACGAAGAAAATTAATCATGTATGTGAGATACAACAAATCATCAAGTGAAATGAACTCAACCATAACTTAGTGAAAACAAATATTATAGGTTGAAGTCATGTACTTTATTTCTTTATATGTGATTTATCTATTATTATTTGCACATTAAAACAATTATAGTATTAAGACGTGAAGGAAATTAATCCTCTATATTGATTTCAACGGTGAGATAAAACAAATCATCAAGTGAAATTAGTTTAGCATGAAAACAAATTTCAAAATAGATATTATAAGTTGAAGGTGCTTCGTTAAATATGGCCCTAGTATAGCAATTTATTGATCTACCTTTCAATTTCTATACTTTCATTTGGGTTGAGTTGATAAGTTCTTGAATTTGGCAAGGACCGTGTCATAAATCCAATGGAGCATTAAATTATTCATTGTGGAGGAAATCCTTTTGGATTTTTAAACAATTTTTCAAAGGACTAAAGAAATAGGTGCATTGATTTCAGTGATAGTGATATAACATAAAACAATAGGGTATATTGATTTAAGTGATATGATATAACATAAAACAATAGGGTGCATTGATTTCAGTGATAATACTATGAAAAATGATTCACTGCATTAATTAATTAAATAAACAATACGAAGGAAATCAATCCTCTATATTGACTTCAACTATGAGATACAATGAATCATCAAGTGAAATGAATTTAGCAAAAAAATTCAAAACATATATTATAAGGTGAAGTCGTGTACTTTGTTTGTTTATGTGTGATTTATCTATTGGTATTTACACATTAAAACAATTATAATATTAAGATATATAAAATGTGAAAACTGTGTTCAACCTATAAAAGTATAAAATCTAAAGATGAAAGATTAAGATTGATCACTATGTAAATATTTGTAATTTACTACATTCTTATTATTATCACATTTTTCATCATTTTACATTGTTACTTTTTATATTAAACATATTCCTCATGTAACTCATTAACTATACTTTTGATTCATACTCTCTGTATTCTCAACAAACTAATATAACTAAATAAATTTCAAATGATCACATTAATATTCGACATATAGATATACATATTCTTGTTGATATACAAAGTTTTTGTGACCACCCATGACTAGAACCAACATAGATCCATCTTAACCCCAGATCTATCAAGTGTCGAGAGGGATCAAATCTCTCAAGGTGCAAACATTTAACTTTTCCTCAAGTTTTTCACTCTAAAAAAGGTTTGCACCTCGAGAGATTTGATCATTCTCAGCGTTTGATAGATCCCAGGTTAATATGGATCTACACTAGTGTATAAAATATTTCAAAATGAATAGCATGGGATCAAATATATATTATAAACTTCAATGTAAACAATTTATTTGTACTAAATTGACAAAATATAACTAACTTACTCTTTATCAAACGCATTTTTTTGTTCGTTTGGAGTAGCTCCCCTTCCCTTTTTTCCTCATATTGATGGTTGTACCAAACAAATTCCCCTTTTGTGTCATCAATTTGCTTGATGTACTCATTGTATAATAGATCAAGTCATATACTATGTACCCCTCTTCCATAGAGTCGTCTAGTTTTTCCCCTTGTCAAACAAACCCTTTCAATTTTTTCATGTACCTCTCTAAGAAGAACATCTAATGACATGAGAGCACTCCAACTAATTCAACCTCACTAGGTAGATGAATTAGAAGGTGGAATTGCAATTCCATAAAACACATTGACAGTTCCTTTTCAAACATACAAGCAATCTCAGCTATCTCTCGATGCCACCGTGGAATGCTAGCCATATGAATCTCCTTTTATGTGTACAAATGAAGATAATTTTGATATGGAACATCCTAGGTCATGGGGAGAGTCATGGTTCACACAACCACACATAACCAAAGGATAACGACACTACAAAATAGACACACACATCATTAATTGCCATAAAATTGTGAGTGCATAGAATATTTTTACCGACATTATAGAGGAAGAATCATGTATTCAACACACATACCCTTATAAGGTTTATATGGTCATGTGATTTCAAACTCGATAAATTCTCTTCTACAATGAAGCAATGTCATAGAGTCGATCCATATAAATAATCTACCTTCACACCCAATATAACATCCTTCACCATAGAAAGATCATCTTTCTTCAAAATCCATGGGACATCACCTTCTTTAAAATACCAAGAGAGACCATCCTATCCTCTAGTTTATTTTATTGGGAAATGTCTCTTTTTGGTATTTGAAGCAATAAGATCTCTCCTAAGAACCAATGTGTCACTTTTGTTAAATGGCATGTGCCTCCATAAAGAAGATGCAACATTTTTTAATATATGCATGGGATATAGTAAGTGGCCAATCTTAAGATGCTCCCAATATGGAAGCTCATAAAATACATATTTCCTTTTCATCCCAATGGGCATTTTCTCAACATAGGTGTCCAAAAATTTAGGATCATCAAACACAGGTTCCCAATTTGAATCAAACAATTATACAATTCCCTTCTCCTTCTCTATGTCATATGCCCCAATCTAATCTGTCAATGTCATTATTTTAGGTATTTGGGCTCTCTCTAGTTTTCCATTGAAATCAAATGCAACTCTTCTATAAGGGTTGTATTCTAGGATGAATACCCTCGAACAGTTGTACATTGGCTTTTGTAGGTGGTTGGACCACCTACCCTTTATAGAAGGTCCACAACATTTACATCCATGATATCCTTTTGTTACAAGACCTAGGATGTTATCGTATGTAGATCATGTTAGTGTCAAAAATATAGTTGTACCAATTGAAGTATGTCAAATACATTACATATATAAAAAAAATCAATCAACCTGCTTACCAGAGTAAAATCCTACCCTGGATAATCATGCGTGGTATACGAACATATGGAATACAATGTAAAATACCTCTCCATTGGGATGGGTCTTGATACATCATATACATGTATCCCTTCCCATAATTGCTTAAATTCATTGATCAGTGGTTTGAGGTAGAAATCCATTCCCTTCACTTGCCTTCTACCCAAGACTAGAAGAGTCAACATAAGATGTTTATTCTTCACGGAAAACCATGGGGGGGGGCATTGTTATTGATTACTACCACTGGATAAACAGAATAGTTGGTGTTTTGGAGGGAATACAGGTTAACTCCATCCATAGCTATTCTCAATCATAGGATCTGTACTTCATCCTTGAATTTATCAGGCCATGTATAATATATATGATTCCATGCTATTGAATATGTTGGGATTCGCATAACTCTTGGATCACTTCTATGTGAGGCATGCCACCCCTACAACATGGCTAATTTTTTGCAATGAAAGAGCCTTTGGATTTATATGCATGTGCCTCAATATCTTATTAGGAGAACCATGTGACTTACCCTTTTTTATTTATTTATGGCACATGTCATGCCCACATTCTAGACATATATCTTTTTCTGCATATTCATTTTTGTATAGAATACAATCATTCGGATATGCATGGTATGATATGTACTCAACATCCAACATTATTCAACATTTGTTTTTCCTTTTCACAACTATCAGGAAAGACATTATCACTCAAAAGTACCTTATTTTTTAGTAACCTACAATTAATTGGCAATAGGAATGTGCATTGTCATTAAGCATGAATAAAATCAACCCTTTTCTTCCTTCATTCTGTGACAATATTTCTTTAAAAAATAGGGGACTTAATGGTTAGTTACCTAACAAGTGTCAAGAAACACACGTCTTACATACCATACATTTGTTTCAAGTTATATTGTAGAATTGTTGTCCCTAGTTGGGTAGACCTTGAACCCTGTACTGGACCAAAGAGAGGGGTGGTGGAAGCATATTTCAGGCTTTCGAAGAAGGTATCTACAACATCAATACCATCCCCTAGTTCATTTTCTTGGAATGAATCTAACATAATTCTATCCATGGCTTGGGTATCCCATAATAAATCATCCATACCAACCTCTATATTATTTCCTTTGACCCCAACATGTGAAGAACTAGTGTTATTGTAGAGGTTTTGAATTGGTGACTCGGGACATAGTGGGAATTGAATAAGTGGTTGTTTCAACCATTCTTGATATGCTTCCTCTCTGAGTTGTTCTTTTTTTGCAGCAATATCGCGACTTGGCATCGTAGTGGGGTGCAACGATAGATGGTGGACAAGATGCTCATCATCTGAATATTTATTGTAAAAATATTGAACATTACATACATAATATTAGTACCACAATGCATTTAATATTTACAAACATTATACCAAACACTAATTATTAGCATGGACATTTTTTCCCAATAATAAACATGCAACCAACCAATTTATAAAAAGAATGTCGAATTAAGAAATATGTTTACATTAGTTCCATTAAGGATCCAAAAATTCAATTACTTAATCATCTTTTTCTTATGCCATATAGGGTTGCCTACATAAAAGAGATCCAATTCACGTTGTAATATCGTTGAGTGGAGCTGGTTGCTAGAAGATGGCATGTTACAATTGGTATAGTAAATAAGTTGTTCATTTTCATCAAATATCTTCTTGCAGTATCTTTCTCCTTATAAGAGTTTGCGGAATTTTGGGACTACTGTAATATCTTGAGCATCTATACTCGATCTTGAATCTTTATCCTGCAAAATTCAATGAACAATTATTCAACTGCACCTGCATACATAACATAAATTTAATGAGATAAATGAATTATAAATAAATTCTAGACGTACTACAATCAACATGAGAGAACTTGAAGGGCTTCGAATGATATGGAATGAGCTAGAACTTGAATAATTGGCCATTTAATATTATAATTCATTGTTTCCTGCATTTGAGCCATGTTATCACACAAATTGTACTTTGATCGAAGAGAAGGTAATGGAGAGAAAATTGGCGTAACAGGAGACTATCCTATCACTATCACCTCAATAGGATGTCCCTTTCTATTTAGGGTGGTAGGCCCAGGGGAGACAACCCCGGTGACCTGGGGGTTCGAGAAGGAAAAGTCAAAATGGCTAGGTAAATATCCCCTCTCACAAGTCACCACCAATCAGAAAGTCTAGTTTTATAACCAATGAAGAGATAGTGTGTCAAAGTGTACCTTCCTGGAACAAAGCAACAATAAAACTATGTATTTGCAAGTACACTTGTTGGTTAGCACTTCATAAAACCATGGACTTTATTAATAAAAGAAATTTGTTGAATATGATGAAGTAAAAAGAAATTTTATAACAATGATATTTATAGAGAAATAATTCACATAAAATGTCTTGAAAATAGCTTCAAAATGACTGAAAATCATTAACCATTGAAATCATAACACTAACATTTGATAGAAGCACATAAGACAAGGTATAATTCAGCCTTTTCAACTGATTTTATGAGATTTTAATGTTGCATCTAATGGTTGTAACTTACTTTAGTAACATCATCATTGTTGTTAGTAGGTCAAGCTATTCTAGGGTTAGAAAGTGTTAGTAGTTTGCTTGAGGTAAAATATTTGAGGGTAGGTTTCATCAATCAAACAATTTTAAGGTCTAAATCAGTGCCTTTTAGGGCTAATAAAGTCACTTGCGGCCGAAAAACTTTAAGGAAACAAATGATAATGTAAGAGATAAGGACTAAGAAGGATGACTTTTTGAGGTGTTGGTATGCCAAGACCTCAATCAACAAGCCTTAGGCTTGGAAGGAAAACGGATACTAGGAAGTAGGTAACCCTAGGCCCTAGTGGTTTTCCTTATTCTTTAGCTCAAGATTGAAACAATTAATGTCTTGATGAAGCAAATGACACTAGAGTGCTACAATAGCAGGGCTCTAGTACAATGCTTCAAAGGTAGGGTTTCTAGCACAATCTAGTAGGTGAAAAAATGTTAAGACAAGGACAATAACATGTGCTTGTTCTCCTAGAGTTTTAAACTAGAAATTTCATAATCTTGGAATAAATGAAAAGTAAATACACTATAACCATTCAAAGAAAAGAAGGATTGCATAAATTCACTTACATCCACCAAGAATAATCTAGCAGTAAGCCTAGTTGAATATTTTCCACCAAGAAAAATGCCAAGAAACACTAAATTAAGCCTCCTCCAAGAAGAGCACCTAAAATTTCAGCCAATAAACCCTAAGGAGGGTGCAAATTTCAGTCCCCACAAGTTTGAGTGAAAGATGATATAAAATAAGAGGGATTTTCCCATTATTTATACAATACTAATGACAAGAATTAGGTCAAAAAGGTCGACATGGCCAGTTACAAATAATATCCAGTTTTTACATTAAATGTCATAACTAAAACCCTAAAACAAGTTGCTAATGTGACGTCATGCCCTTTTAGGGTCACGTTAGGCCCTTTTTGGGAAACATTGGCCTCCTGGAGAAAAATCTTAGGCCTCCTTGGGTCTCAAAAACCTACCACACATGCCACTTGGCACATAACTACCTCCAAAACATCCCAAAACGCTAGGTGACGTCATGGGCCTTCCAAGGCCTACATCATGGTGGAAAGGGAACAAATCCCCTCGGTCTAAGCATGTCAGGCTATCCCTAGTGAAACTTCCTCCTCTCTCTCTGGTGCAATCCTTTGATCTGTCTCTGCCCCTGGCTAGGGTCTCATCATCCATCTGGTGGGATTTTAGCTTCATGGAGGTCCGAACTAATCATCTCCCCATGTGTACATGTCCATCGAGTACCTATCCATAGGGTGTGGTCCTGCAACATCAAAAAATACACCCTCCATGGGCTCATAAGTCACAGGGATCATAGCAATGTCAATCACATCTAATCATAAAGTTATTAAACATGTGCATGAAAACCCTTTTAGCCTGACAAGTTTTCAAAGACATTATGCTAATCTACAAGCCAATTTTGGAGGGGACACTATGACTTCCTATTGGGATAATGCTCATTAGATGTGGGATGTTCCCGGGAGAAGTCAAATCTAGGCCATGTGAGTGGATGAGGTGGTAAGGGATGTTTGGGCAATGGGTGCAATGATAGCAGGGAAATGTATGGCTTACCTGTGGGTGCCTCTGAAGAGGGTGAGATGCACCTTGTCATGGATGCAAATGTTTCCAAGCCCATTCATTCCTTTTATCTTTTATTCTTATTTTTTTTTCTTACAAGAGGCTAGTTAGGGGACAATGCCTTAGTGTGATGACCACTGGTGACAATGTTACCCACAATCATTTCACGGAAATGAGAAGGATGGCTCGTGATGAGACCGCCTTTATCTTGGCTATGCCACCAAGAGCCACTACCCTGGTGTGATGACCAGTTGTCAGTAGTGCCATATCACTACATTCCCATGGACCTATAAGGTTTGCTCGTGATGAGACCCCCTATCCTCTAACTAGGTCTTAATTCATTTTTTTTATGGGTCCCTCTATTTCTTGCTGGGAAGATTTTTATTGCTTTCTCGGGAATCCCTAGGCGAAGCATCTCAAGGTTTCATTCTTTTGGCTTTTATATTTTTCCAGGTACTTTTACCCTTTGGGCCTTTAGCCCATTCTTCCCACAAGGTAAGGTACAACCCTTAGATATTTATCCAACCCAATGCCCAGACCATTGTAATGGGATGCATGAGCGGGAAAAGGATGAAAAGTGGTATTATGGTGGGAGCGGACGATGGCCTTTCATGAATCCCCCCAGTGGAAACTCAAACCCTATGGGTTCTAGCTTACTAGGGAATCCTGTCATTCCCCCCAGGTGTGGTCAAGTGGAAAATCATAAGGTCCAAGCACACGTTAGAAGCAAAAAGAATTAGATGCACATATTCAAAGGTTTTGAGGATCAGAGTGACACATACCATGATACCCAAACTCATTACCTCATGGAGAAATCGTTAGGGACCTAGCCCCTCACATAGGTAGCATAATATATTTCGATGTAATAAAGGTCAATATTAATAAGGCCTAGAAATAATGAAGAATAAGTCAAATGTAAGAAGACCTAATAGAAGCTTCCTCTTTTAGAAGGATCTTCCTCTAGATGGTTCTTTTGATAGACATATTTAGTATAAATAGTACTTGAGGGTATGAGAACTTTTGTCTTGGATATTATTGTAATAGAGCTCTGCTCTGGTGGAGGTTTCCCCCTTGAAGAGGAAAGTGAACATTGATCTCAGTAATCAAAGTGCTCTTTTTGGTGTTATTCTGGTATCATTTTGGTATTATTGTGGTGTTGTTCTGGTTATATTGTTGTTCATCTGCCATTTCTAGAATTTTCTTTATGGTCTGCATACTTTCTATATATGGAATATCACTAGTGGTATCAGAGCACTTTCCTCGGCAGAAAATTGTGGGTTAATTTTTTCAGGGTAGAGACGTATTCCAATGTCTTTAAGCTATAGAGATTTATCGTTACGCACATAAACCCGTGGTTGGGGATTCATACACGCATGAAATACAAGTGGTACTTAAGCGCACATCTATTGGCCACCCTTGTAACCCCTATTGGTACCCCTTCGAGTGGTAGCGCATCAGATAGAACCTATATATGGATTGGCCTAGATTTCTTAAAGCCCTCTTTAGATAAACTGATTGGCCACTTGACTGCTATAATGCCACCGAGAACAACACTCAGGAAGATACTCTCTAGTACCTGGGTAGTCAGGTAGTACAGATAAGGGAACGGTCTATCCTCCTTAGTTGGTGCCCTGGGATATTAGGTCGAGTACTATTGTTGGACCCCGCACGTATATTAGAGAGCTATAGCACAAGGAAAACCCTTATCTATAGAACCCTTGAATACCTAACCTTTGGGGGATGGAAACAAAAAACAAAACAGACAAGATCTATTGCTGCGCAACTGTGTCTCTTGAATTCGAGTTTCCAAATCACTACACATTTATTCCTGATTAAGCATTTGGGCATTTCATTATTGTCGTATTCTTCAAGCTAGAGTATAACTCCGCAGGTGTAAAAAATAAAAATAAAAATAAAAAAAATATGTATTTTGTTGCACCATTATTTGAGACATATTCCATTAGATTTATCTCTTCTCCCTTATCACATTCATACCTATCATTTTTCATCAAATGTTTTGACCCCACCCACCCCTTTTTGGTTCCTTCGTCATCATGGACCATACCTGTAGACAAGACCTGGAATCTCGCTTCAATACCTTGCAATCTAATTTCACAGAGACCCAACAAGAAGTGAGATAGCTCAGTGCCAGTATTGCCACCATCAATAAAAACATGCATTCCTCCATCTCCACCTCAATCGAGGAACTCAAAGAAGACCTCAAACAAGACATTACTACCCAGCTTGAATCTGTCACTTCGATGATATGCACCAAGCTGCATATCCCTGCAAATCCCCCTTTATCTGACCCACATTTGCATACCGAAGTTGAAACTTCCTCTCATTCCCATAATTTTTAGTCCCATCACTTTCAGCGTGACCTGCGCCTTCCACGTGTGGATGTGACCAAATTTCATGGCTCGGATCCCACTGGTTGGGTAACTCAAATGGAAAATTATTTTTCTTTGTACGACATTACATATGACTTGGCCAAACTCCGATATGGTATTCTCCATCTATATCAAGAACCTTGGTAATGGTGGCAATGGAGAAAAACTACTCGTCAAGGGTATGTTTCTTGGACACACTTTGTGGAAAATATTTATGAAATCTTTGACACTGACACCAACCATTTAGGTCATTTGAAAAAGTTGAAACAATCTGGCACAGTGGAAGACTTTATAGCTTCTTTTGAGAAACTGGATTTTCGTACAGAGGGCATGTATGATGCTTTTTTTCGATAATTTTTTATCAGTGGCCTCAAGGATGAGATTCGTGCCCATGTCCTCATGGCTTGTCCTCAGAGTTGGGTGGAGGCTACTAAAAGAGATAAGGAAGCACAACATGTTGTCTCTTCTCAAAATCGGAAACCCCCCTTTATTCCTCTCACTAAACTAGTAAATCCCACTCCTCCTTCTACTCCACTTAAGATCCAAAAATTGACCAGGGCCGAAATGGTTGAATGCAAACTCAAAGGCCTTTATTATAATTGTGATGACAAATATTTTCTAGGAAACAAGTGTTAGGAACAAAATATTTTTATGGCCATCTCAGAGGATGTTTCAGAATAGGATGTTGAATCTCCCCTTGTGTTTGTGTCACCTAAACCCTCTAACATAACCCCTCCCTTAGACCCTCCCGAAGTAGAACTGGTCATTTCCCTAAATGCTCTCACTAGATTCGCTGCTCCCTAAACCCTCAAGCTAATTGGCTACATCAAGAATAGAAAGTTCATCATTCTTGTTGATAGTGGAATCACCCATAATTTTATTCATCGTCGCATTACCCAAGAAATTAATTGTTATATCCGTGCAATCAATAATTCCCAAATAATGATTGCCAATGGTGGGTGCATGAAATGTGGAGGCTATTGTGAAAATGTGTGTCTCCAAATTGGTGACTATCACCTGAAATATCATAAGTTTTCTATTGACATGGGTGGTTGTGACATTGTGTTGGGTGCAGAATGGTTAAGGACTTTGGGTCCCATTCTCATGTATTTTAAGGAATTAACCATGCAATTTGACCAGGAGGGAAAATAATATAAGTTCCAAGGCATCATCGCCAGTTCCCCTGAGATCATTAGTTCCCATCGCATGGAAAAGCTTCTCAAAAAAGGTCATTATAGCAATATTTCCCAACTCCATGCCATACAAGCAATTGAGATGCCTTCTATGTCATAGGACCTCCAATCCATCCTCCCAATATTCGTCCCTATCGTCACCCCTTTTCCCAAAAAAATGAAATTGAGAAAATGGTTCAAGAAATGCTTAACACAGGTGTTATCCGCCCTAGTACGAGCCCCTACTCTTCTCCTGTGGTCATGTTCCTTAAGAAAGAAGGTTCTTGGAGAATGTGTCCTAACTTCCGCGCCCTCAACAAACTCACCATTAAAGACAAATTTCCCATTCCTGTCATTGATGACCTCTTGGATGAATTGAGTGACGCCAAGTTATTTACTAAACTTGATCTTCATTCTAGCTACCACCAGATCTGTATGAAAGAGGCAAACATTCCTAAGACTGCTTTTAGAACTCATGAGGGCCGCTATGAGTTTTTGTTCATTCCCTTTGGCTTGTGTAATGCTCCCTCCACTTTCCAGAGCCTCATGAATCATGTCTTCCATCCTTTTCTCCATCATTTTGTCTTAGTTTTCTTTGATGATATCCTCATCTATAGAAAAACTTGGACAGACCATCTTGCTCATGTGGATCGATTTCTCCATCTACTCTCTCAGCACCAACTTTTCCTGAAACAATCTAAATGTGCTTTTGCTCCTCGGAAGTCGAGTACTTGGGTCATTTGGTTGGCAAGGATGGTGTCGGGGTGGATCCTAAAAATATTGAAGTTATGCAAGACTGGCCTCACCCAAAGACTCTCAAAATCTTACGTGGATTTCTGGGATTAACAGGTTATTATCGAAAGTTTGTTAAGAATTATGGAAATATTGTGGCATCTCTCACTGCACTCCCTAAAAATAATTCTTTCACTTGGACTCCAGCAGCTTCTTAGGCTTTTCAAACCTTGAAGATGGCCATGTGCACCACTCCAGTCCTGGCCCTTCCAGATTTCACAAAGACCTTTTTCCTCGAATTTGATGCTTCAGAGAAAGGAATTGGCGTTGTCCTTATGCAAGAGGGTCGGCCTTTGGCAACTACCAACAAACAATTGTCTGAACGAAATTTGGGCAAATCAATCTATGAAAAGGAAATGTTGGCTATTCTACATGTCGTTGATATTTGGCGCCCTTATCTATTGGGGAAATGCTTCCAAATTAAGACAGATCATCAAAGCCTCAAGTATTTTATGGAACAATGCATTTCCTCCCCAGAGCAACAAAAATGGGTGACTAATCTCTTTGGATATGATTATGAGATCATTTACAAGAAAGGAAAAGACAATGTGGTTGTGGATGCACTTTCCCGAAAATATGAAGATGAAGGGTCCATTTTTTCTCTCTCCTTCATTGTACCATATTAGCTCCAAGACATTTGCTAGGAATGGATACACGATCCCAAAAGTTTGCATCTGATACAACAATTGCAGTCTAATTCTCCAGTTTCCCCAGGGTACTCTTGGCTCCATGATGAGCTTCGATACAAAGGTCGTTTGTATTTTAGTAAATAGTCAAAACTTAAATCCACAGTACTTTCTAAGCTTCATGCTACACCCACAGCTGGGAACTTCGGGTTTACCCAAACCTATGATAGGGTCAAACATTCTTTTTTCTGGGATGGTATGAAACAGAACATTCATAATTTTTTGGTTGAATGTGATGTGTGTCAACACAGCAAGGTTGAAACAGTCAAATCCCCTGGCACACTACAACCACTTTCGATTCCACCTGCAATTTGGAGGGATATCTCTATGGATTTTATCGTAGGATTACCTAAATCGGGCAATAAAACAATCATCATGGTGGTAGTTGATATCCTTTCCAAGTATGCTCATTTCTGTGATATTCAACACCCATTTACAACATCCACTGTGGCTCAAAATTTCATGGATCAGGTCTTCAAGATTCATGGCATGCCGCATTTTATTGTTTCTAATCGCGACCCAACTTTCACTAGAAATTTTTGGCAAGAATTGTTCAAGATACAAGGCACCCAATTACATCTCAGTACAACTTATCGTCCCCAGACTGATGGTCAAACTGAATTTTTCAACAAGTGTTTGGAAACATATTTGAGGTGTTTTTCCTCGAAAAATCAAAATCAGTGGGATCAATGGTTGCCACTAGATGAATGGTGGTAAAACACTTCATACCATACAACTACCCACATGACTACTTTTGAAGAGGTATATGGAAAAAATCCACCTTCAGTTCTCTCATATTTATCAGGTGTCTCGAAGGTCCAGTCGGTTGACCAAATGCTTACAGTTCGAGAGGCTATTCTTTGTACCCTCAAAGAGAATTTGGTCATGGCCTAGAATCGCATGAAGCAACAAGCAGATCAAGTTCACTCTGAATGTCAATTTTCAGAAGGTGATTAGGTGTTTCTTCGACTTCAACCTTACAAGAAAAATTCCCTCAAGGTTGACCATTGTCAGAAACTGGAACCCAAATTTTATGGTCCTTATACCATTCTCAAGTGTGTGGGACAGGTGTCCTATCAGTTATCTTTTCCTAGTCATTCTAAGCTACACCATGTTTTTCACGTTTCCTGCTTAAAGAAGGTGATTGGAACTAAGTGCCAAACTTAAACCAACATTCCCGAGTTGGGCGAAGAAGGCTCCATTTGGCTACAACCACAAGCAGTTTTGGACCAGTGTGATCATCTCCTACGTGAGCGAACCATCAAGGAAGTGTTAGTCCAGTGGAAAGATACAACCCCAACAGATGCCACTTGGGAACCAACTACCATTCTGCAGCAATTTCCACATCTCAAGACTTGAGGACAAGGTTGTTTTTAAGAGGGAGGACATGTTAAGGACCTAACCCCTCATGTAGGTAGAATAATATATTTCGATGTAATAAAGGTCAATATTAATAATTCCTAGCAATAAGGAAGAATAAGTCGAATATAAGAAGACCTAGTAGAAGCTTTCGCTTCTAGAAGGATCTTCCTCTAGATGGTTCTTTTGATAGACATATTTAGTATAAATAGTAGTCGAGGGTATGAAAACTTTTGTCTTGGATATTATTGTAATAGATCTCTACTCTGCTGGATGTTGCCCCCTCGAAGAGGCAAGTGAACATTTCTCTCAATAATCAAAGTGCTCTTTTTAGTGTTATTCTAGTATCATTTTGGTATTATTGTGGTGTTGTTTTGGTTATATTGTTATTCATCTGCCATTTCTAGCATTTTATTTCTGTTTTGCATACTTTTTATATCTGGAATATTACAGAAAGATCCATTTATGCTGTAGGACCAAGCCGATGTGATAGATTTTTTTATTGCTGACAAAGTGGAGGCACTAAAAAATGAAAGGATGGGCCCTCCAGGGCCATGCTCAAGTCGATCTGGCTCTCGGTACTCCATGTGTAGGACCTGTGGGCCTCGAGATATAATCTCCTTAGTTATCCCTAGGCTAGGGGATAACATCTGTCTCCAACTCGGGGACATGTGTTCACCATAGAGAGCATGATAACCTCAACATCTCATGCATAACCTATGACCTGATTGATCTCGACATAATCTTGTTAGCAATTATTTGGGGTGGTGATATCACCCCCGACTCATATATGTATATATATATATATATATATATATATATATATAGTACAAAAATGAAAACAAGCATATGTACAAATGGAAACACAAACTAACCTAGCATGAAATGCAAATGGTATATATAATGAAAGAAAATTCCTACTTACCTGCACTTACCTGTGAATTCAAGTCTCTACCCCTTGGTGGGGTTTGAGGAGGTTCCCGCTAACTGGTAATGGACGCCTTCTTCCTTCCATTGTAGACAAACAGTAGGCATCATTGACTGACTTTTTTCCAATTCTGAAGGGTCCAAGCCAAAATTGTGCATTCCCTTTGACAACAGTAGGCTCTCCCTTCCTCATGTCCCACATCCATACTATGCCTCCCTCTTTGTATTCTTTGGCCCTGAACTTGGTTTTTTCTTGAATAACCCTAGTGTACTGTGTAGAGGAAGGAGGGTGGGATTTTGTTGTGAAAACTCCTTGTTGGGATGGTTGAATCAATGCATCGTCTTCTCCTTTCTTTAATAACCTGATAGCCCTAACTTCTTTGTCTTTATACTTGTTCAGGATTTGCTTTTAATCTTCTTTATTTTTCCATTGTATCCAATCAAAGTCTTCATCCATAGAAAAATTCATATCATTAGGAGAAAACTCAAGAAGACCTTCTATGATTGGCTCATGTGCTTTTTTAGCTTTGATGTGGTCACTAATTTCTTTCACATGGATTCTGGTCATTGGCACATTCGGCAGATGTCTTATTGTTCCATCATTCATAGGCACATTGATATAAGTAAGGTCCATCACTAGAGTGCCTCCCAACATTGCAGCTAATTTCCTGGACAACAACATTCCCCACACATTTGGGACATCTAATACCACATTATCCATATGGATCACTCTTTAGGGGTATCTTCCAAGGCATACTTCCACATTTTCAATAACCCCATATGTGGGTATGGCTCTAGAATCAAAGCCACACACATTTCTATAACGTCGTGTGAATTTTAGGCCCTGTTATCGCACGGTTTGTAGGAAAGGTTTGAAAGCTTGAGTTAGGGCTTGAAACCGGCGTAACAGGAGCTTCCCCACCCACTGTCACCTCGAT
>SNQJ01S0044316.1:62586-74448 GCA_010110895.2 Picea sitchensis
GGATGTTCTCAGGAGAATTCAAATCTAGGCCATGTGAGTGGATGAGGTGGTAAGGGATGTATGGGGAATGGGTGCAGTGATAGAAGGGAAATGTATAGCTTACATATGGGAAATGGGTGTGGTGATAGTAGGGAAATATATAGCTTACCTGTGGGTGCCTCTAAAGAGGGTGAGTTTCACCTTGTCATGGATGAAAATGTTTCCAAGCGCATTCATGCCTTTTATCATTTATTCTTATTTATTTTTCTTACAAGAGGCTAGTTAGGGGACAATGCCCTAGCGTGGTGACCAGTGGTGACAATGTTACCCACACGCATTTCATGGAAATGAGAAGGCTAGCTCATGATGAGACCCCCTTTCTCTTGGCTATGCCACCAAGAGAAACTACCCTAGTGTGGTGACCAGCTCTCAGTATTGTCATATCTCTACATGCCAATGGACCTAATAGGTTTTCTCGTGATGAGATCCCCTATCCTCTAACTAGGTCTTCATTCATTATTTTTAATGGGTCCCTATGTTTCTTGTTGAGAAGTTTTTTATTGCTTTATTGGGGATCCCTGGGTGAAGCATATCAAGGTTTCATTCTTTTGTATTTTATCTTTTTCCAACTACTTTTACCCTCTAGGCCTTTAGCCCCTTCTTCCCACAAGGTAAGATACAACCCTTAGATATTTGGCCAACCCAATGCCAGGACCAGTGTAATGGGATGGATTAGCAGGAAAAGGATGCAAAGTGGTAAGTATGGTGGGAGTGAACGATGGCCTTTCATGAATCCCCCCAGTGGAAAACCCTATGGGTACCAGCTTACTATGGAATCTTGTCATTCCCCCTAGGTGTGGTCAAGTGGAAAAGCATAAGGTCCAAGCACATGTTAGAATAAAAAAGAATTAGATGCACATATTCAAAGGTTTTGAGGATCAGAGTGACACATACCTTGATAACCGGACTCATTACCTCATGGATCAAGATCCATTTTTGCTACAAGACCAGGCCGATGTGATGGATGTTATTGTTGCTGATAAAGTGGAGGCACTAAAAAATGAAAGGATGGGCCCTCTAGGGCCATGCTCAAGTCGATATGGCTCTCGATACTCCATGTCTAGGACCTATGGGCCTCGAGACATAATCTCCTTAGTTATGCCCAGGGTAGGGGATAACAAGCCAAAACCATCAACTTGGGCAGCATGTAACAGTCTAACTTCAAATAGAATTTAATATAAATTTTATAAATTCACGGTGTGCTTAATCATATAAAGACACACTGGTGATTTTTGATAAGCCAAACTCACCGATGTGTTTAATTGAGCAAATCACCAAAGACCGCCCCCGTTATTTTCTCCACAAAATTTAAATGTGGATGTTTGCATTTGCATTTTACAAATTAAATTGTCGTACGATGTGATATTACTTACACACCACATAGTTGTGTTTCTAATTGTATAGCACATCGAATTAAGCAAGTTAGAAAAATAATGTGTTGTTACTATCAATGCATTGAAAATTATTACGAAAAAATAAATTGATGTGTTATATGCACACACCACACTGGTGACTCACTGTATAATAACCGAAAATATAATTTTTGATAAAAAAAAAAAGAAAAAAAAATGTGCGCATTTATCATCAATGCGCAAAAATGTACAACGAAAAAATGAGCGAGAATTTTAGTTTTTGTGTTTAAAAATGAAAACCCTATTCATTCTTTTTTTTTTTTTGCCAAAATTTAGAAGGGAGATTTGTGCAACAGAGATTTATTAGCAAAGACTTTGGAGTGGGTGGATTTTTTTTGAAGAGCCAAATTCAAAAGAGATTAATGTAGATCACATAGAAATCTGCAGAGGAGAAATTTTAGGTGTACGATTTCATTCAATTAATCATATTAATCTTTCCCCTATTTAATTCAAACAATTTTCAGTGCATTCCCAAGCAAAAAAAGGGTTTCATAGTTACCTTCAATATTGGCAGCCCTAATTTCCTCACCTTTTTTTTTCTCTTTCTATTTTCATAAGGAGAATTTTTTTTAAGCAAAATTTTTTTATAGGGTTTGTTTCTTTATATATGGGTGTTTCCTATCCATTGCAATGAATACACTCATTGCATTGGATCCCAAATAGTCATGTCAATGTAGGGGTTTTTTTAATGCCTTTGATGTTAATGGTGCGCTATGTGCATAGAAAAAGCATCGGTGCGTATTTTTCTGTCAACAAAACCAGTTAATTTAGATTAGAAATAATAATTTAAAAAAAAAAACTTTTCACGATAGGTGATGCTTATTGTACCTAGATAAGCATCGGGCTGCATTTTATTACAAAGAGAACTGTTGAGTTCTAAATGGAAATAATGTCATTTTTCATATGGAAATTGTCATGTCTTAAATTTGTTCACAGGTTGACGGTGTGTAATAAACGGTACTTAGGAATTTGCGCTTTTCTTAATTTATAAAGCACCGGTTGAATACAAAAATTTGTAAAATGTTTTCAATTTTACAACATCATTGTTATAATATGCGGGTGCATATAAATATGGTTGAAGCACCGGTATGTATAAATATGGTTGACACCCCGGTCTGTATTAAGTTATTATATGCACCAGGTTTGTATAAATATGGTTGACACCCCAGTCTGTATTAAGTTATTATATGCACCGGTATCATATTTTGTAAAAGTATACATAATTATTATATCTGATGATTTCTATTTTTTTTTTTTCAGAAATATTTTTGTAATTCCAAGGGACAAACTAGGGGAAAACCAATACATGTTGGTAGGGATGTCCAAAAAATTGTAGAAGAATATGGTAAAATAAATTAACATAATCGTGTCACGAGAGGAGCCATCCCAGCTACAATGTGCATCATAGATATGTACTCATTTATTTATTCCTTTATGTCCATCAAATTTAATTATCGTGTGAAATACTAATTTTCAATTGTTTTTTATCCAAACTAGGCATAGAACAACGTGAAGGAAGAGATATAACAAGGAATCACATAGAGATATTGCAAGAAACACAGTAATATAATTAAACTCAGATTCTATTAATGAATGGAATACAAAATACTGCAAAATGCAAAGCACACAAACTAGCTAGAATGGTGGTAGCTTATCCTTGAAGAGAGAGATGTGTCAGCTACGCCCATTCATAAGAAGTTGATTAAAAAGCAGCCAAAAGGAATTTTAAGATAAAGAATCAATGAGAAAACTCTAACCCCAAAAGATGAAACGCCAAAAGGTTTGTAGGCCCCGATGTGGTTAGTTGATATGTCAACTTTCCAAAGGTGTAAATTTTGAATACTATCTCTGTTTGGGGCACTCAGTAGCCGATCAAAAAGGTCTAGCCAAGAAGTACACATTCCAAATGGCCCATTATTTTCCTTCAACAACATATTGAGTGTTGTTGTGCCAAAAAAACGTCATTTAGGGCCTCAAAATGACCTTTGAAGTTTGGGACCCGAAAAACTATAGAAAATATGTCAAGATGTGGAACCATTCTAAATTAGTGGAATAGGTGGGTGGCCCCCAGTATCCACTTGGATCAATTTTGCTGCAAAAAAGGGAAAGAAATAGAACCCATTCAACCCATAATATGGGACGACGAGGAATAAAAGGGTTGATCGCAAACTTTGAGAGTATTTACATTTTCGACCTTTCTTAAAATTTCATGTTTATTGTGATCTATATATTTAAAAAAAATAATTTTACACATATCCATGAATGTCTTCTAATAGGTTCTAACATACAAAGATGAGTCAACACATGAATTGATAAACATTGAGTTAAGTATGGGTTGTGAGTATATGTTGAAGTATGAAAGTTTAATTGAACAATTTGTAAGTAGCTATGTTGTTTAACTTCCCTTGTTTTATAATTAATAAAATAACAAAAAAACTATATATTAATTATATCGACTGTGATTTGCCATGGTGTATTTAATATGCATGAAACAAAGTATGGAATGCATCCAACAAAGAATATTTTGAGAGAATGCATGAAGCATGGCTTCAAAAGAATGTGTATTGTTTATGAAAGAGTTTGTGCTAACATAATTTTTTTATTCACGCAATCATGTATATTCTACTGTGTGTGTGTGTGTGCGTGTGTGTGTGTGTACTTATTACAATTTATTTCTATATTTGTAGATGGAATATGAAAAGGAAGAACATAAAAAACAAGTTGATCAAGAAAACATTAGCTTAAATAACCAAAGTACAATATTGTCTACAAATGATTAACAAATTAGGCATGTACGCAACTCGAGCGATGACAACAGTTCAACTAATGAATATCAATATATTTGAATCTTACTACAAGTTGTATGTTCTGGAATATTTGTCTCTGAAAATCAAGGATTTGTTTAATGTACTCGACATATTGTCCCAATTGCATGAGGATATGTTACCAATAAGTGTAAAAATTTCATATTGGTTGCAATTTGATTATTGCGGACCTTTACGTTGTCCATTTTTGTATGACAATGGGTCTCTTATTCATATATAATAAAACAGGTTTCTTATTTTATTGCATTGTCGAATGTTGTAAAATAGTGCATTGTTGAATAATTAATATGTGAATGATTTACATTGTTACAAATAATAGAGCTATAATTCTCTAGATAATGCATTAATGCAATCATTATATCAAAATGCAATAACATAAATATTTAAAAAAAAATTGTTATAAAAAATATTTGATTTTGAAATGATTAATTGAAAATTTGTTAAAAAAAAAGTTAATTAAAATATATACATATTAGTGCAATGTATTCTTATGAAGTCACTAGACGGTGTGTGCCATACTATAGAGATCGGTGCATTTTGAGGAGTCATATGAAATTATGCACGTTAGTTATAATAATGCACTTGGTACAAATTATTGAGAAAAAAGCATCTTCCATAAACGACATAACGTACAATAATATTTATCATTTCAAAATTGTATGATGCTCATGTTTAAAATATACATTGGGCACTATGTCTAATGTACTTGTTGGAATAATAGGGGGGGCTGAATCAGTGTTATGCAATTTTTACCACTTTTAACCAGAATATGTATGCATCAAATCATCAACAGTTTATCACTTATGCCTTCATTTAAATTTTCATGAGCATATAACAATAAACAGTACCATTCAATAATATTTCACATCATATAGTGCACAAGAGATTTTTACATGGAAACCCAAATGGGAGAAAACGACGATATTTTTCTTTAATATCAAACATTACATTCATAAGAAGCACCAAATTCCAAATTCTCCAGTGCCAACTAGAAGGAAGCTCCAATCCCCTATTTACAGGCTCCAACCCGAAGGAAGCTACAACTCCCTATATTCTTTAGCTCCAACTAGAAGGAAACCCCAACCCCCCTAATTTATAGGATCCAACCTGAAGGAAGATCCAACTCCCTGTATTTTCTAGCATCGACTAGAAGGAGGCTACGACCCCCTTTTTGTGTCCCTTGCTTTCACCCTGAAATATAAGTGTAGACTCAAACAGTCACTACCACTGTCACCATCACTGATATTGATACATCAACCTGTAACTATCATTGTCTTTGTCATTGTCACTGATATTGATACATCAACCTGTAACTGTCATTATCTTTGCCACCATCACTGATATGGATACATCATCATCATCAACCCCATCCACTCACATAGATCATATACCAACATCAAAACATATGGCCAACATCAAGCATCTAAACCATGTGCCAAAATATACCTCAAGCATTTACCATATTCTCTATGAACCATGTACCATAAGATATGCCTCAAGTATATAAAATCCAAAACCATATATCAAGTATATACCTCAAATGTGTGTCAATATCAAAAATATGTGCCTCTAACAAAGAACCATAACATCCATAAACCAAGTACCAAGGATATGTCTCAAACATGTATCAATATCACCAATACATGTACCTCAACCTTATGCAATCATGTACCAAAAGTCCTCCAAGACACGCCTTAAGCATGTGCCAAACCATCCATGATACAAGCATCAAATATACATAAAAACATACATTTACTCGGGAATAAAACCTGATGCATATCAACTCAGACCAACAGACCAACCTGGTGGATATCATCTTCAACCAACACACGATAGCATCTTCATCAAATTTGTCTCATCCTCACTGGAAAGAGAAAAATCATATGGCAGGGCCTCGTGTGATGATCCTCGATCAACCTGCGGGGGTGCCTCATGGGAATCTCTAAGCCTGACCTGCGGGGGTCATTTAAATTAGGGTTTTCAAAAACCCTTCACTCTCCTCTGCTACTCCCATACCTTCTCCCTTTCTTCACTACTTCATATTCACGTCCTCATATTCGCTACATTAGATTCACTAAGAGATCACTTGATAGATAGACAATCAATGAACTTGTGTATCTTCAAATGAGAGGCTTATTGAGGTGTATTTATACTTTTTCAAACTAACTCCTTTACTTGTCTTTAGGTCTGACCTGTAACTTTTAGTTGCAACAACTTTTCTCCTTTAATTAATCTTGTGCCAACTTGTAACTTCTTTTTGCAAAGAATCGGGGGCTTCTTAATCATTACTTTGAGTCTTCAACTTCAAGAGATCATAAATCCTCAACCGTGAGGAACCACATGGTGTACCACATACCATTGGAAATGTCATGATGAGGACTATCCATATATGAGGGTTTTTCATGTACTTGTAAGATTCTTGAACCTATTTTTCCTCAGTCAACTTCTAGGATTCTTGTAGACTTATTCAAATCATCTTCCCATGAGGACCATGCTCAACACTATGCCATAAGGGGACCACTTTGGAGACTTCTTCAATTATACCCATTGCTTCTATACTTCTTCTAATATTCACATCAATGACAACCAATTTTCCAACAATATCCCCCTTTGGCATTGATCGCAACACATGCTCTCCCAGCAAATGATTCTCCCCTTGTCTTCATGCTTCTTTTATTTCTCTCCCCCTTTGACATCAATGGAATAGGGTTACTCCCCTTGAAAGTATACCTTCTTTTGACAATCTCTTTCCCATTCTTCATGCTTCTGAACTTTCTTTCCTGCTTTTGTTCTTTCTCTCCTCTGATGCTTTTTGTCCATTGTTGCTTCTTGATGATGTAAACCACTAACATATATAAAAATAACTCATATTAAGATTCCTTTATTGACTGATCTGACATCAATAATATAACCACTGAAAAATATTTTCTTCGTAGTTTAACCCTTCCTAATGCTTTATCTTCCCTTGTTTTCTTTGCAAAAAGTCATGTAGATCATTGTGGGGCAGAAACTACTCCAAGTTTAAGTTGAAGATACTCGAATGTCTCTCTTGGGAAAGGTTTAGTGAAGATATATGCATTTTTTTTTATTTTTCCCCAATGTTTCCAACTTACTATTCTTTTTTGTAACTTGTTCCGACAGAAAGTGAAACTTGATCAAAATATGTTTGGTCTTGGATTGCATTACTGGATTCTTGGATATACTTATAGCACTAGTATTTTCACAAAGGATATAGATGAGCTCATCTTATTTTACTTGTATGTCCTGCAGATTTTGCTTCATCTAGAGAACATGAGTGCAACATGTTGTTGTAATATATTATGCTTATGTTGTAGACAATGATACTGAGGACTGTTTTTTTCTTAACCAGGATACCAGAAAATCACCCAAGTAGAATGTTGCTCCACTAGTACTTCTTTTATCATCAATTATTCATGTCCAGTCTGCATCTGCGTAGGCTACCATAGTCATCTCATTCCCTTTCAAATACCATAATCCAAAATTTTTTGTTCCTTTAAGATATATGAAGATTCCTTTTACTGCCAGCACATGAGTTTCCTTTGGTGTTGCTTGAAATCTAGAAACCTGTCCAACTGCTTGCACTACATCTAGTATTGAGGTTGTCACATAGATTAAGATGTCAATCATTGATCTATATAGTCTTTGATCTACTTCCTTAGATTCATCATTTCTCAACTTGAAACCAGTCACCATGGGGGTACTTATGGGTTTGCAATCTTCCATTCTTAACTTATTCAACATTTCTTTGGTGTACTTGGTTTGTGAGATGAAAATACCTTCATCTATATGAGATATTTGGATTCCCAAAAATAAATTCAACTCACCAAGTAGTGACATTTCAAGCTCGTTCTACATGTATTTGGAAAACTTCTTACTCATCTTGTCATCGTCACTTCCAAAGATGATGTCATCCACATATACTTCAATGATGAGTATGATGTCCCTATCAACTTTCACATTGAGATTGTGATTTACATTACCCTTTTTGAATCCTTGTTCTTGTAAATATTTGTCCAATATTGAATACTAGGCTCTAGGGGCTTGCTTGTGTCCATACAGAGCTTTCTTCAATCTATAAATGTAATCCTCTCTTTCTAACGGTAGAAATCATTTTGGTTGTTTGATGTAGACTTATTCTTCTAATTCACGATTTAGAAATGTTGATTTGACATTTATATAATATACTTTGATTATATTGGAACATGCACAGGCCAAGATCATTATAATTGCTTCCATTCTCGCAACAGGGGGAAACAGTTCTTCAAAATCTACTCCTTCAACTTGAGCATATCCTTTTGCATATTAACCTTGCATTGTTTCTGGTTACCTATCCATTTTAGTTTAGTTTGTTTCTGAACACCCATTTTGTACCAACCAAATTTTTTTCCTTAGGTCTTTGAACTAGTTCCCATGTTTCATTCTTCTCTATTTGATTTAGTTCTTCTTCCATGGCCTTGATCCAATGTTCATCATTATTGGCTTCCTAAAATTTCTTGCGTTCAACTGTGGATAATGGTGCTAAGTGTCTTTGTTCTAGTGTATGTATGTAATACCCTTGTGTCCCCCGGTTTGTAAATATAACTATAATTGGCCATGAGACTATGGAAGACTAGATATGTGTGAATGTTTTATTTGATGAACCTTTGTATAAAAGGTAAATGTATGTATTTTTTGTTATTAATATAAAATGGATAAATGTTGCATAATTGTTGAAAGGGGGGTTTGCCAAGATAAACCATGGATGTTATGAGAGAGATGGTGAGGGGAACTAGAAATGGTTGAGATGACCCCCACCAAACCAGTATCTTACTAGAATTAATGGCTCGGACCTCGAACAATTCTCTGACCCAGATATGAATTACCCGTCAGAGTGGTAGTTGCAAGAATCCTCCTCAAGAGTTAATGAGGAGATGGAGAAAATTACCCATATGCAATACTTCCAGACATGACCATGAGCTGGGGATTCGGACCCACACAACCTTGCCGAAGAAGGAAAGGAAATAAAGTAATTTGTGGGCATAGATAGATGGAGAGACCAGAATCGAAATACCAATCAGGAGAAGAGAAAAGAACATTGTGTAACTCTTTGGTTCCTGGAAGAATTTGGAAATAGGATCATTTTGGGTGTATGAAACTGTAGGCAAGGTTTTCATTACAAGATGATAAATGAGTTTGACGAGTGACTGTGGAAGTACTCATGCAGACCTCCTTTCTTGGTATAGAGAAAATCAGTTTCCAAGATCATGTGGGAGGAGGAGAGTAACCTTCGTCCCTGACTGTGACTGAGAAAGAAGAAAGAGTCTCTCTCAGAGCATCGTGGACTAGCTCGGGGGTGGCCAGTGGTAGATCCATTTAGGAGTGGTTGTTTTTATGGTTGGTTGGAAACAGGCACCCCTTTCAGTAGTCACTTCACGAATTATGGTTATCTGATAAGTGTTTTCATACTCTGTGTATTGAATTGGAAATGATGGTTGAATATATATTTACATATTTATGACTGGGTTATGTATTGTTGGATAAAGTATAAATATGTATTTTTCTCTCTGTGAATCCATGTTTTGAATGGTCTTGTGATTGCCTCAGCCTATCATTTAGAGATTTATGGGACGTAACCCTGCAAGAGAGTCGGGGTAGGACTTACTGGAACGTCAAAGTCATGTTGACCTCTCGAATCTACCCTTCGCATGATTTCTAAGTTCAAACCTGGTGGAACGTGTTGGAGTTACTTCACACACACCTAGGATTTATTTTTCCTAAGGTTATTCCTTGTTTATTAGTCATAATTAGTCATTATCCAGTCTCCTATATTTTAGGGGAGAATATTCCACCTAGAGATTATTCTCTTTCAGTTGACACTCCAGTTTGACTAATTGAGTTGAGTTTAGATGTTTCATTGGTTTTGTCACCATTCAAAATTGGGATCATCACCAACTCACTACTCTTTGTTCAGTCAGTTAATTGAAGACTAGTTGACTAGTTAACTCAGCTAGGTGGCAGTTCACTCCCGTAACTGCCTGAGATACTAGACTATGTGGAAATTTACTCTTGTAACTGTTGGTGTGTGTGTCCAGATCAATCTAGACCACCACTATGGATCATTAGTTACTTATGTATCCTATATCTATTATAAATTATTCACTCTTTGAGTGTGGAATACGGTTAATGAGAATTCTTCCATTCTTTCTATCTTGCTTCTTCTTTCTCAATTTCTCTCTGCAAATGTGTGTAGTATTTTCCAGATAGATCTATTCTATGTAGGTTCAACACATTTAAATGGTATCAAAGCCAACAAACTACTAAGAAAAAGCTACACCAATTCATTTTTTGCAGGTACAAAATATTGAAGACAACAAAAAGATGGATTATTCGTTGGAAATACTTCTCACGCCTCATAACTATTTGGAATGGAAGCCAAAGATTCTACTTCTTCTCAAAAGTAGAGGCTTATACCAAATAACCATGGAAATGGAAGTAGATCCTAATTCTATCGATGATAGAAATGACTTTCTCAATAGACAAGATATGGCCATAGGAAGTATTGGCATGTCTGTTTCTCCCGAACTTTTCCATCAAGTATATGAAGAATCACAAGGATCAACTCCAAATGAATTATGGACCATATTGGAGGTTCTATTTGGGAATAAATAATATTGTGAATATTTCATGCAGGAGGTCGAACAGATAGATCCAGAAGAGAAGCCATCAGAAGATCAAGCCTCTTATTATGAAGAGTCTTCTACAAAAGTATTCGAAGAAATTTGTATTCCATTAATTGAATATGATGTCTACTCCATTTCAAATTTGTTTTCTAAAATTCATGTGGAAGATATATGGCATGCATCTTAGGAGTCACATGCAGACACTTTTGCATGCACCATGCATGCATCTCATGAGTCAAAAAGGGAGCCACGCACATTAGATGCCATCCTGATATTTTATGAGAAACATTTGCAGAAACAAATTGGATATTTGAATTCCTCTCAGGAAAATATCCAATTTCAAAAAACAAATCGTCCAAAACGAAGTCCAAAAAGTGCAGTTATGATCGTTTTAAAATCAATAACATTTCAGCAATTTTCCAGAAACGGCCGCATGGTTTTCAAAATTTCATCCAAAATTTATTTGGATATTATTCATTACAAGAAGATAAAGTGGATATGTGTGGAAATATCAATGATGCATATACTTCATCATATACGTGCAGACATCTACATCTTCAACAAAATCTTCAAAGAGCACAAACTTGCACAGTTGCGAGGTCTTATTGGAGTGAAGGACATGCTTGCTTAGCAACTGCCTTTTGTTCCTTATCATTTTTTATTTTATGCATTGTAATTTGAGGGGGTGTTTTGTTCCCATGAGATTTTCCCTCTTTCCTCATTTAGCTCAGTGTATCTTTTGTATTTGGGCACCTAACATGACCTCGTAGCTGGGACCCATTCTTTATTTTCTCCATAGTGATGTTCAGGGGGGGCTGTTGGAGTTACTTCACACACACCTAGGATTTATTTTTCCTAAGGTTATTCCTTGTTTATTAGTCATAATTAGTCATTATCCAGTCTCCT